>BLSH010248096.1:107071-121705 GCA_018402905.1 Glandirana rugosa | reverse complement strand
TATATATATATATATTTAGTAAAATGGCACTGCACCTGAATATTGTATCGCTTTCTAAAGTCTATATAATTCAGTCTAAATGGAGAGAAAGGCTTTATAAAAAGGAAGTTAAAATAAATGTGTGGTGTACACTGAACAAAGACCCTATAAAAAGCATATTCTTTCCAACCTGTATAATTTTTTATATTTGAAACCGCTTGTCTGAAGGGACCTTAATTGCCCCTGTGCCTCCATTTTCCTGTTCCTTTCTTACTAATCTTCCACCATCTTCACTTTTTATCCTTGTTCTGCATTCATTGTGGGGGTCGTCACCTTGGAAGGGGCAGAGTTTTTTTATGTCTCCTCATATTGGAGACAAAAACAGTGAGCAGCACATTAATTTAATCTTCAAATCTGAGACTAGAAAAACAGGTCAACAGTGCTACAGTCTCATGTTGCAGCCATAGTATACAACAATGAGGTGTGCTTGGGCACCGATACATTTTTCTTTTGCCCTCTCTATGAGAAGCCATCATTTTCTTTGCTAGAAAATTACTCAGAACCCTCCAAAACTTTTATATTTTTTTTTGCAGAGACCCTAGGTCAGGGCGGCGTCAAATTACCTGAGGGCCACAAGACAAGTTTTCATATCCCATTGGCGGCCGCATGCGAACTTTTAAACTTCAAAAACTGCAATAAATTGTATACAGTGGTAGTATTAACCCCCAGCACTGGTGTCAGCAAACACACTATTAAGCCCCAGCACTACCCACTAAACTCCACAAATACCCTCTTCATACCTTCACCGCAGGCCTAGTGGCCACAATCTCCTGCCCTGAGGTGGCAGCAGGACCCTGGATCCGGGGCTGGGCACAGCCTCAGTCTATCATCTGTGCCTAGGTGGGCGGGGCAATGGGCAGATCCTTCCTCCGCTCTGTTCTTTCTCTGCTCTCCTGTTCTGTGTGTGCTGGGCTGCAGCAGCATGCGGGGGAGAGGACACAGAAAACTGAGAGAGAGCCCCCTCTGCAGTGCCCTGCCTGGGGGCCATTTGAGATTGCTCCGCAGGCCGGTACTGTGAGACCCCCTGCCCTAGGTAATAAAATGGTTGTTGCAATTTGTTGTCGCACAGTATTTGTGCAGCAATGCTTCAAACACTTTCTTTTTTTTTTGGGGGGGGGGGGGGGGTAGACCTTTTCATGAATTAAAAAAGAGAAAACCTTAAAGTTAGGCCATTTTTTTTTTTTTTTTTTTCTATTATGTGAAAGATGTTAGGCCGAGTAAATGCGCACACTCGTGGAATAGTGCCCAACTTTGGTTCTTAATCTCCAGTGTTTGTGGGGTGTTGATCGATTGACTTGAGTACAGTCTGCCTGCCCATAGATCGACTCTCAGCCGGTCTCTGCCGTACTGGCAGAGGTTTGAACCATCTATGACAGGCTTAAGTTGAATGAATAAAAAAAAAAATGTAAGTGCCCGTCCTGCCGAGCTTGCGCACAGAAGCGAACTTATACACATGTCACACCCACATATGAAAACTATGTTCAAACCACACGTGAGGTATTGCCACGTTCGTTAGAGCGAGAGCAATAATTCTAGCACTAGACCTCTAACTCAAAACCGGTAACCTTTAGAAAATTTTAAGTCGCTGATGGGGAAGTTTGTCGCAATTTTGAAGCATGACATGTTGGGTGTCAATCTTTACTCGGGGTAACATGATCTTTCACAATATAGAAAAAAATTGGGCTAATTCTTATGGTTTTATCTTTTAATTTAAAAAAAGTGTATTTTTTTTTCCAAAATAATTTGTGCTTGTAAGACCGTTGCGCAAATATGGTGTGACAAAGTATTGCAACAACTGCCATTCTCTAGGGGTGTCTGAAAAAATATATATGTATGGGGGTTCAAAGTAATTTTCTAGCAAAAAAATTAATCTGAACTAAACAGATCTCAAAAAGAGGCTTGGTCCTTAAGTGGTTAGCATAATTATACCACATATACAGTGGGGCAAAAGTATTTAGTCAGCCACCAATTGTGCAAGTTCTCCCACTTAAAAAGATGAGGCCTGTAACTTTCATCATAGGTACACTTCAACTATGAGAGACCGAATGAGAAAAAAAAATCCAGAAAATCACATTGTGTGATTTATTTATTTTTTTTTTTTTTTAAGAATTTATTTGCAAATTATGGTGGAAAATAAGTATTTGGTCACCTACAAAAAAACAAGATTTCTGTCTCTCACAGAGCTGTAACTTCTTTAAGAGGCTCCTCTGTCCTCCACTCGTTACCTGTATTAATGGCACCTGTTTGAATTCGTTATCAGTATAAAAGACACCTGTCCACAACCTCAGTCAGACTCCAAACTCCACTATGGCCAAGACCAAAGAGCTGTCAAAGGACACCAGAAACAAAATTGTAGACCTGCACCAGGCTGGGAAGACTGGATCTGCAATAGGTAAGCAGCTTGGTGTGAAGAAATCAACTGTGGGAGCAATTATTAGAAAATGGAAGACATACAAGACCACTGATAATCTCCCTCGATCTGGGGCTCCATGCAAGATCTCACCCCATGGGGACAAAATGATCACAAGAATGGTGAGCAAAAATCCCAAAACCACAAGGGGGGGGGGGACCTAGTGAATGACCTGCAGAGAGCTGGGACCAAAGTAACAAAGGCTACCATCAGGAACACACTACGCCGCCAGGGACTCAAATCCTGCAGTGCCAGACGTGTACCCCTACTTAAGCCAGTACATGTCCGGGCCCGTCTGAAGTTTGCTAGAGGGCATTTGGATGATCCAGAAGAGGATTGGGAGACTGTCATATGGTCAGATGAAACCAACATAGAACTTTTTGGTAAAAAAAACTCAACTTGTCCTGTTTGGAGGAGAAAGAATGCTGAGTTGCATCCAAAGAACATCATACCTACTGTGACGCATGGGGGTGGAAACATCATGCTTTGGGGCTGTTTTTCTGCAAAGGGACCAGGACGACTGATCCATGTAAAGGAAAGAATGAATGGGGCCATATATCGTGAGATTTTGAGTAAAAACCTCCTTCCATCAGCAAGGGCATTGAAGATGAAATGTGGCTGGGTCTTTCAGCATGACAATGATCCCAAACACACCGCCTGGGCAATGAAGGAGTGGCTTTGTAAGAAGCATTTCAAGGTCCTTTAGTGGCCTAACCAGTCTCCAGATCTCAACCCCATAGAAAATCTTTGGAGGGAGTTGAAAATCCGTGTTTCCCAGCGACATCCCCAAAACATCACTGTTCTAGAGGAGATCTGCATGGAGGAATGGGCCAAACTACCAGCAACAGTGTGTAAAAACCTTGTGGAGACTTACAGAAAACGTTTGACCTCTGTCATTGCGAACAAAGGGTATATAACAAGTATTGAGATTAACTTTAGTTATTGACTAAATACTTATTTTCCACCATAATTTGCAAATTCTTTAAAAATCAGACAATGTGATTTCTTCTACGTTCACTGACAGATGCAGCTCTTCATGATGTGGGGTTTATGCTTGTCCTACTAGGAGTTAACTAGGCAAGGAAAAGACAAGCTGGCCCCTCCCATGGGGCCGTCCTCTCTTCCCACATAAACCCTCCACCAAGCATAGCTCATCAGTTTCAATGCCTAGTTTGCATAGGAGTTGACCTGGCTCCCTTAGGGGACTTGCGGTCCGGATTGTGACCGTTTTTTTTTATTTTTTATTTTTATTTCTCTATTTTTTTTACTACTTACTTCTATCAAGCAATGAAGTCTGCTATCATGAAGCCGGCCGGGGCATAGAGGGTCTTTCGGACTCTACTTTCCCCAGCCTGGCCGACCGATGCGAGCCAGTCCCGCGGTATGGGGACCCGCCGCATCGTGCCCGTTCCATGCGGGCAGCCTGGGGTTACCCCACCTATGCCCAAGTCCCGGATTGCGGTCCGGTTCGGGCGTTCTTCGGCCGGCAGCATCCCGCCCAGGCAGGGGTGGAAGGTCTGCAACGGGTGGCTACCTGCTACGCCCGACAGGAGTGGTGAGTGAGCTCCTCCCTCCCTCCTTTTTTAGGGGTGGAGGGGGGACCGACTGTCTCCCGGCGAATTTCATTGGTAGCCACTGGTTACGGGTGCCTGGGGGCCCCTTCCACCCCCACCCGCATCCGATCGCTGATGCCGCTTTTTGGGACTTTTCTCCGCCATGCGGCGATCCGCCGCCATTTTGCGTGGTTGTGGACATTCTGAGCATGTGGAGCTTTCCCGCTAGCGCTCAGAGCGGCCATTTACAGTAGTGCACGTTCCCCTGCAGGTGGTTTCAGCCTCTAGAGTACACTCAGCGGCCATATTGGAGTCCCCTGCTGCTGTAAAAAACGTGCTTGCAGACGTTTTTGCTTTCTCTTTGGAACGGTGTGTGCTCCTGACGGCGCAGCTCTTCTGACGGTCCTCAGTTACAGGCAGCAAACAGCAAGTATAGCTGGGCTCTCCTGTGGGTGCTGGCGGCGGCGGGTGCAGTCCTCCTGGGTATCCCTGGTGCTCTGTGGGGTGGTGGTGTGCGGCTGTGTGGGGGTGCCTCAAACAAAGTATTCACCTGCATTTCGCTGAGGGTGATTTTTAGGGGAAAAACTATGGCAGACTATCCTGCTGTGCCTGCTGAGGAGGACAGCGCAATCTGCGCAAGGGGCTTTTTTTGGACCAGCTGCAGGCGATCTTTAGTGAGTTTCTTCCCCGGGCGGATGTCGCCCATCAGGTCCCTAGGAAGCGTCCTCCGCCCCCTTGTTCATCAGGGGAGGACTCTGATCCGGAAATAGCTTTGGGGGTCACAGGGACAGCTGCGTGCGAAAAAGCAATGGTATCCGCCATTATCACTGGTATTCGCACTACGCTGCGACTGAGCCAGGATGGCGAATCGCAGACATCTGCGTATGTGTGTGGGTCCCCTAGGGCTTACCCATATGATCAATTTTTTGATCATCTGATCTATCGTGAATGGCAGCGTCCGCAGCATTCTTTTTCGCTGTCGAAACATTTTGCCATCCGCTATCCCTTTTGAGGAAAGCTTTTTGAAGAAGTGGGAGTCTCCTGTGGTGGACCCACCGATTGCTCGTCTGAATAAGGCGACGACCATTCCTCTGGAAGGTGCCCCTTCCTTTAAGGATCTGGCTGATAGGCGGACAGAGGCGGTGTTAAAAGCTCTCTTCCTGGTAGCAGGCTCAGCGATGAGGCCGGCCATGGCAGCGCAACACCTGTCTGAGCGTATGGCGGAGCTCCAGAAGGATCTGGACTGCGGTCGCCTGATGGGTGTGCCGCAGAGAGATGACTTTTTACATCAAGGTATCAAGTACCTCTCTGACGTGGCCGTGGATCTACTGCCCATGTTGTCCAGAATGGCGGTTTTTGCCGTCATTCTTAGACGGGTTCTTTGGTTACGTTCATGGTCCGGAGACCATGCGTCCAAAAAAGGCCTTTCGGACCTCCCCTTTCAAGGTGGACATCTATTCGGTCCACAACTAGATGAGATCATAAAAGATTTCACTGGAGGTAATAACCCTTTCCTCCCGGAGGCGTGAGTTTCGCCATAGACAGGGGCCCCCTGCCTCGGGTCAGAAGAGGTTTTCACCAAACTGGTAGCTCCAGTTCTGGCGTTACTGCGACAGAGGCATTGCGGTGGTAGCGTGCCTCGGCTGTGGAGGAGAATGTGAGAATCGCCATGGCCTTGCTGCAGGACTTCGGCTGGTTGATCAACCTGCAAAAGTCGACGGTATCTCCGTCCCGTCGCCTGGAGTATCTGGGTCTGATTCTGGACACCGAGCAGGTGAAGGTGTTCCTCCCTCCGGCCAAGTTGCTGTCGCAGTCGGTGGTGCGAACCCTCCTGTCACACCACCGGTCTTCATTACTATTCTGTATGCGGGTGTTGGGGCTCATGGTCTCAACTTTCGAGGCGATACCTTACGCCCAGAGCCACACTCTACTTCTCCAGCGAGCGATTCTGTCTCAGTGGGACAGGTCCCCACGATCCTTGGACCTTCTGATCCGCCTGAACTCCCAGACCAGGGGCTCTCTGACCTGGTGGCTTTGGGACTCGGCGTTGACTCAGGGGAAGTCGTTCCTGCCCCTTCAGTGGGTGATCATCACCATGGATGCCAGCCTTTCAGGCTGGGGCGGGATCCTGGGGCAGCTATCTGCCCAGGGCTGTTGTTCTGCTCAGGAAGCATGCCTTCCCATCAATGTGCTGGAGCTGAGAGCAATCAGATAATGTCTACCTCACTGGACAGTGAGGTTGCAGGGTCGTCCGATTCGGATTCAGTCGGACAATGCCACAGTAGTGGCATATGTGAACCATCAGGGCGGAACGAGGAGTTCAGCAGCTGCGGCAGAGGCAGCTCTGATCCTGCGTTGGGCGGAACGTCACGCTCCGGCAATCTCCGCTATTTACATTCCAGGCGTGGAAAACTGGCAGGCGGACTTTTTCAGTTGGCAGACGCTGGATCAGGGAGAGTGGTCTCTCCATCCAGAGGTGTTCACCCAGATTTGCCGCAGATGGGGGACGCCGGACATGGATCTCATGGCGTCTCGGTTAAATCACAAAGGGAAGACCTTTGTGTCCAGAACGAGGGATCCGTTGGCAGTGGCCACAGATGCTCTGGTGGCCCCCTGGGGCCCTTATTGCCTTCTGTACGCCTTCCGTCCGATAAAACTTCTACCGCGATTGATACGCAGGGTAGTAGCGGAGGGAATACCGATAATCCTGGTGGCTCCAGATTGGCCTTGGCGCACGTGGTACGCCGACGTGGTGCAAATGGTGGTGGATGTTCCCTGGTGGCTCCCGCTGCGAGACTATCTACTGTCTCGGGGCCATCTTGCACCCTGCTTTACCCTCGCTGGCTTTGACGGCCTGGCTATTGAGTCCCAGGTGCTGAGGGACAGGGGAGTCGCTGACTCCGTGATCCCTACCTTGCTAAAAGCACGCAAGTGTACTTCTCGCAAAATATATCACCTCACCTGGAAGGCTTGCATAGCTTGGTGCGAGGCAGAGGGTCATAACCCTCGCTCTTATGTCGTGTCCAGGGTCCTGACTCTTTTTTTGCAGCAAGGCCTGAACAAAAAACTGGCCTTGAGTACTCTCAAGGGCCAGATATCGGCTCTGGTGATTCTTTTTCAAAGACCTTTGGCTTCACACTCGTTGATTCATACTTTTGTTCAAGGTGTGCGACATGTGACGCCTCGGGTGAGGTCTCTGATGGCTCCATGGCTTTGAATTTGGTGCTTTCTGTGCTTCTGAAACCGCCATATGAAAAAAATCAGGGAGTTTTCCTTACAACTGCTGTTGCAGAAGGTGGCCTTTTTGGTGGCCATCACATCCGCCAGGCAGGTGTCTGAGTTGGCGGCACTGTCGTGCAAGTCTCCCTATCTAGCCCTGCATAAGGACAAGGCGGTCTTGCGACCTTCTCCCTAGTTTCTTCCGAAGGTGGTTTCTTCCTTCTACATTAACGAAGATATTATTCTTCCTTCACTGTGCCCACGTCCATCGCACCCTAAGGAATTTGAGTTGCATTCTTTGGATGTTGTAAGGGCCTTACGAGTGTATTTAGGTGCTACTGCTTCCTTTCAGAAGTCTGATTCTTTGTACTGACGGAGGGTCCGAGCAAGGGTTTGGCGGCCTCGTCGGCTACTGTCTCCCGTTGGATTAGACAGACTGTGACTCATGCATATTCTGTTCGGGGCAAGGTTCCCCCTTTTCCACTCACGGCACATTCTACCCGGGCTGTTAGCACTTTTTGGGCTTTCAGACACCAGGCCTCAGTGTCGCAGGTGTGCAAGGCAGCCACTTGGGCCTCGGTTCACACTTTCACTAAGTTTTTTATAAGATTGATGTGTTCGCATCTTTGGATGCTGCTTTTGACCGCAAAGTTTTGCAGGCGGCAGTGTAGGCGTGTCTGACACCTCCTTAGAGGTTCTGTTGGATACAGTTGTTATCGTTTACCCACCCCTCTTTTTGACACAGCTTTGGGACATCCCCACATGTCATGAAGAGCTGCATCTGTCAGTGAATGTAGGAGAAAAAGGGATTTTATTAAAACTTTTTTCCGAGTTCACTGACAGACGCAGCACCCACCCCTCTGCCCTCTGTTTCGGTACGGCTTGTTACGAACTGATGAGCTATGCTTGGAGGGTTTATGTGGGAAGAGGACGGCCCCGTGGGAGGGGCCAGCTTGTCTTTTCCCTGCCAAGTTAACTCCTAGTAGGACAAGCATAAACCCCACATGTCAGGAAGAGCTGCGTCTGTCAGTGAACTCGGAGAAAAGGATTTTTACGGTAAGTTTTAATAAAATCCCTTTTTTCTGGATTTTTTTTTTTTTTTTTTTCCTCATTCTGTCTCTAATAGTTGAAGTGTACCTATGATGAAAATTACAGGCCTCTCATCTTAAGTGGGACACCTGCACAATTGGTGGCTGACTAAATACTTTTTTGCCCCACTGTAAACACTGCAACTATTCTAGAAAACCCTTTTTTGAGCTGGCTTTAGAATCCAGTAATATCTTGTTTAATGTAAGGTGCTTTTGAACGGTTTGTGTATAGGCTAATACAATAAAGCAATACAGAATTTGGCTGAAGGCTTACTAAAGTGTGTTTTTTTTTTTTTTTGCTTTGTTTGCATGTAGACCAAGAAATACGCAGATGTGATAATTCCCAGAGGTGCTGATAACCTGGGTAAGTGAATGTCCTAATGTGACACTAGACTGGTTTAGTGATATGTAAATTGTTCACTTCATTAATGTGCCACATTTTATTACCTGGTGCTAATTTATTACTCAAAGCCTTGGTAAGTAAGACCTGTACATTTTATTCTGAGAAACCTATGCTATTTAAAGTGCTATTGCACATAGTGATGTAGACCTCAGGTCCATGTGGGTTTTTATTTTTTCTCTTGCTGTGCTCATTTTGTGTAGAAAATACAGGATTTCTTTTACTAAATTTTTACACTGACCCCTTTTTTTTTTTCTTTGAAAAAAATAAAAATAAAATTCTAATGGGTGTGGCTCTGGTCCTCCCAAGGCCATAGTCCAGGGCTCAAAATTTCAAGTCCTGAGCTACTAGCCAAGCCTTAAGGGTTACTTTCCACCAGTTGCCCCGCCCCTATACACACCCTCATAAATTCTCATGAAATTACACTTAAATGTTTTATGCAGAATTAAGTTACACAAATGTTAACTTTATGTGCAGCCTCGCCCGTGCCCATCAACACTGCTTTACCCTGCCCATGTTTGCAACCTCACTGTAGAGCGCATGCAGGAAGATAAGGCGGCCGGTGACCGGATTGTCAGAGGCAGAGAGCACCGTAGAGGAAGAGGATTCTTAGATCAGTGGGGATTGCCGCTGTTACAGTCAACATTACAATTGCACTCCGCTCACCGTCGCACACCTGCGCTTGTGACAGACAGAACATGCCCTGGCATTGGACCGGCGTTTTGTCTGTCACAGGTGTGGGGTCAGGAGGGTGGGATTGTATGTGACGGTGAGCAGAGCTGACTGCAATTGTAATCTAAACTGTAACAGTGGGCAAACCCCACTGTGATCAAACGAAAAATCCCCTTCCTCTATAGCGCTCTCTAACTCTGATCCGATCACCAGCCGCTCTCTTCCTCCACTACTCTCTTCCCCGCCTGCCGCAGTGCTCGCCCAGGCAGCCCAGCTCTCATTTTCCACTTGCAAAATGCGAATAGGCGAGTGGAAAATTTGAGGGCTGCCATAGTCTATCAAAGAGTGTTAACGTTTTGATCACCTACGGGAGCAGCCAGCCAGATCGTTTCTCGGGCGAACCGGCGAAAATGGTAAACTTGAAAAACTGGTGGAGGGAGAGCCCTTTCCCGCTGCTTCAGAAACCATTCCAGCGGCTCATGAGCCACTCAGACTGGCTACCTGAGAAAGTCTGCGGCCTGCTTAAAAAAAAAAAAAAAATGGTACAGGGGTTATGGCTGGTGTGTTCAGCCGTAAACCACTTGCAGACCGCAACATATTGAGTCGGCAAGTGGTTAAGATCCACGCTTTGTTTTTGTTTGCAAGGCAAACCACAGTGGATAGCTTTTCAGGCTGCAACTAAGTAGCTATCCTTTTGACAGGTTGTGCCACATGTTCATTTCACAAATAAACTGTTGGCTTTCAGATGAAAGTGATCAGGCAGCTTGTGCGCCTGAATAGGAGGGGCGGCGGGATATAGAGGCACCAAACCCCCCCTCCATTTTCCTCCAGCAGCCGTTGAATGCTCCTCCTTCTCCCTCTCACAGGCATTAAGTAGCTGCAGGAGGAAAATTGAGGGGATTGGTTCCTCTATAACCTGCCATGCCTCCTATCTAGCTTTTTTGCTGCCCCGTGTGCTCTCTCCTGTCTTTTCCTTGTCCCCATAGTTCTGCTGGGTTCTCCCCTCTCCCACTGGCTGATGCGGGGGAATATGTCAAGATGGAGAGCGAAGAAGGGGCCGGTAAATGTCTCATTACTGGCCCCTCCCTTGTCATGAAAGGTACCAATCACTGACTCTCTTCCTTCAAGCTGAAGTATAGTAAACTGTTTACTATGCTTCCCTTTGAATGATGGGACCTCTGTAGAGAGCTATTCCTGTCCATTCATTCTGTGCTGCTGAGATGGAAATTGAGAGCTGTGTCCTCCAATCTCTTTACTGTCTCAAAGGTGGAACTTCTGGTCTTTTTTAGACCCCTGATATTTCACCAAAGCCCCCAAAGTAAAAATATTGTAAAAAAATAATACAAAATAAACTGACACCAGTAGTGGAACTACCAGGGTTGCACTTGCGACTGGGCCCTGGCATTCTGCCACTGGGGTCGGATATGTATGTCAGATTTTTTTTTTCTTTTGTGTCCTAATTCATGACTTTTTTTTTATTTTTATTTTTTTTTTTCCTTAACAGTGGCCATCAACTTAATTGTTCAGCACATCCAAGATATCCTAAATGGTGGATTAACAAAGAGGCAGACTAATGGTTATGTGAACGGTTACACAAGCCAACGGAGTAGGCACCCCTCAGAATCCAGCAGCAGCCGACCTCACTAAAGTGCCCTGTGAATATGGAATCTCTATATACTTTACACCAATACGAAGTATTCCACTACAACCTGGAGAGACAAACCAGCTTTCTTTGGAGGAAAATTGTTTCCTATTGGCTAAATGAGCTCTGGCCTTAACTCTGCAAGAAATTTAACCTGACTACTTCATCAAGAACAAAAACCTGCTGGAATTTCCTGCTCAGTCAGAATTGGGAAGCCTTGGTTTTTTTTTTTTTTTTTTTTTTTTTTTATTGCTTCTAATTTGAATGGAGAAAGGGAAGGATGGACTTAATCTAAACTTGAACAACCAAACTGACTACTGATGGGGGGAAAAAGATGTCCATAAACTACCCCGAGATCCCATTAAATCTAGATTTGTCTGTAACGTGAAATCCTGCACCGTTATTTGCCACAAAAGTATTTCCAAAACTGCCAATTTGAATGTTTTATTTCTAGGGGCAAGATTGGTTAAATGGGCAGTAATTGAGGCAGTGTCACTACCCCCACAAGGTAGGTGTGCGATCCCCTTATTTAAAGGGTGCTCCTCCTTCCTTTTTTGTGTTTGTTTTGTTTTCCCTAGATGTTAAACATCTGACGACTTGGTAAGGTGGATGGATAGCAGGGCATCACCACTTAGAACAGAAGACTTGCCTTTTTCCAGTGCCAAAAGCATGATTGGGTTTTATAATGTTATTCATGGGAGACCTTCATATTTGCATTGTTTAAAGTTGGCGAAGTATTTATTTTATTTACTTTACCGTTACATTTTTTTTTTTTTTAAATCTCTACTGTATTCCCTTTCTAAATGAATAATGATTTAATAAAAAGCTGTTTTGAACGGCAAAGACATTAAAAAAAACTACTTGCTCAAGATGTTGTCCTACTGAATTTTATGTTGCCAGTTCTGTTAAAAAATGTATTTCTAGCGTAAACTAAAATTTGACAGTTGCCTTTTGACTTGTTTAGGAGGACTGAATGTGTTTACCCATGAACGCTTTGCTTTCCCTGTTGGACTGCAATCTTATAGTTTGCCTCATTTTAACTGCATCCCTTATTGAGCTGTATGCATGGTCCAGTTGGAGAAACTGTTTAATTTTGACTTCAGCTGACAATTACTGTCCCTTCTATGGGGCATCAAAGCTTTGAGATCTTCCTTGTTTTATCAAGCTCCCTTTTTTTTTTTTTCCTCTTTTTATTCTGGAAGTAGTTTGGTTCTGTTCTCCATGCAGAATTTTTTTTTTTTTTTTTTTTTTTTGGCTGTAATAGGCCATATATGTAAGGATTATGAGAAGAAACTTTTTTTCTTCACGAAAAAGTCAACAGCCAGGCAGCACGTTATAAACTTAGAACAAAACTGGTGGTCTCGTGGAAGGTATTTTTAGTATTTACAAGAATGTAGATAGGTCTATTTGGATACAGGCACAATTTTATTTTATTTTTTTTCTCACATATTTACCAAAACATATTCAACCTATAGCTTATATAATGGATGCTGAAATTGCACACTCTCAAGATTTAATTTGAGGGTATGTACATCCAAATCGGAGGAAGGGTTTAAGAATTACAGCTCTTAATAGCCCCCCCCCCCTTTTTCAAGGGACCAAAAGTAATTGGACAATTGAATCAAAAGCTGTTTCATGGCCAGGTGTGGGGTACTCCCCCTTTATTTTCTTCATCAAGTAACCACTTCAGCCCGGAAGGATTCTCCATGTTGGGACCAGAGCACTTTTTGCTATTCGGCACTGCGTCACTTTAACTGACAATTGCGCGGTCATACAATGTTGTACCCAAACAAAATTTGCATTCTTTTGGTGGTATTTGCTCACCTCTGCGTCATTTCTGATCACTGTTCTAAACAAAGAGCGACAATTTAGCAAAATTTCTTTTTGCTAAAATACAAGTAAAAAAAAAAGTGTTCATCTGTTTTGGTCGAATATTTTTAATTTTAATTTTTAATCCTCTCTATGGTAAAGAAAAACCGATTCACAACATCTAGAAAAGTGAAGGACACTCTCCATGAGGCGGACGTATCATTGTCAAAGTCTACAATCAAGAGAGAACTTCACAAGAGCAAATACAGAGTGTTCACCACAAGGTGCAAACCATTTATAAGCCTGAAGAATACAGGGTGGGCCATTTATATGGATACACCTTAATAAAATGGGAATGGTTGGTGATATTAACTTCCTGTTTGTGGCATATTAGTATATGTGAGGGGGGGGGGGGAACCTTTCAAGATGGGTGGTGACCATTTTGAATCCGACTTTTGTTTCCTCAATAGGAAGAGGGTCATGTAACACATCAAACTTATTGGGAATTTCACAGGAAAACAATGGTGTGCTTGGTTTTAACGTAACTTTATTCTTTCATGAGTTATTTACAAGTTTCTGACCACTTACAAAATGTGTTCAATGTGCTGCCCATTGTGTTGGTTTGTCAATGCAACCCTCTTCTCCCACTCTTCGCACACTGATAGCAACACCGCAGGAGAAATGCTAGCACAGGCTTCCAGTATCCGTAGTTTCAGGTGCTGCACATCTTGTATCTTCACAGCATAGACAATTGCCTTCAGATGACCCCAAAGATAAAAGTCTAAGGGGGTCAGATCGGGAGACCTTGGGGGCCATTCAACTGGCCCACGACGCCCAATCCACTTTCCAGGAAATTGTTCATCAAGGAATGCTCGGACCTGACACCCATAATGTGGTGGTGCACCATCTTGCTGGAAAAACTCAGGGAACGTGCCAGCTTCAGTGCATAAAGAGGGAAACACATCATCATGTAGCAATTTCGCATATCCAGTGGCCTTGAGGTTTCCATTGATGAAGAATGGCCCCACTATCTTTGTACCCCATCTACCACACCATACCATCATTTTTTGGTTCCAACAGTCTTGGAGGGATCTATCCAATGTGGGTTAGTGTCAGACCAATAGTGGTGGTTTTGTTTAACTTCACCATTCACATAAAAGTTTGCCTCATCACTGAACAAAATCTTCTGTGTAAACTGCGGGTGCTGTTCCAATTTTTGTTTTGCCCATTCTGCAAATTCAGTGCACCGACCTACGTCATCCTCGTTGAGATGCTGGAGTTTGTAAGGGTGCCATTTGTGAGTAGCTAATATCCACCGAAGGGATGTTCGACTAATGCCACTCTCCAGTGACATGCGGTGAGTGCTACGCTGTGGGCTATTGCTGAATGAAGCTAGGACAGCCACTGATGTTTCTTCATTAGTGACAGATTTCATGCGTCCACATTTTGGCAAATCCAACACTGAACCAGTTTCACGAAACTTAGCAAGGCATCGTGAGTGGCGTACAGTGACCTCTCACCGTAATCAGCTTGTAGGGAAGCCACCTATAATCGATGAGTGTTTACCGTGGGAATGTTTGAGGTCGTAGAGTTGCTCCTACTGCATCCAGCCACGTGACTTAAACGTCTTACCCGTTTTGTTTTTAACCTTGTCGTGGGCGTCAAATGTGTCTTCTAAAACAAGTCACTACTCCGTTTGAAAATACACTTACCACTTCAATTTGTTTTGGTGGTGATAACCAGACTGTGATTGGGTGTAACCTATCTAGGGAGGTTCTGACAACCTTGGTTTTTTACTACCA
>BLSH010248096.1:90983-107061 GCA_018402905.1 Glandirana rugosa | reverse complement strand
GGGCTATTGCTGAATGAAGCTAGGACAGCCACTGATGTTTCTTCATTAGTGACAGATTTCATGCGTCCACATTTTGGCAAATCCAACACTGAACCAGTTTCACGAAACTTAGCAAGCAGTTTGCTAACTGTAGCATGGGGGATGGGTGGTCTCGTAGGCTGTCTTGCATTGAAATCTGCTGCAATTCACCAGACAACACAATTTCTATCCGCTCCGCACGTGTTAACCTCGGCGACATGTCAATGGCTGTAAACAAAGAGAAACTTGTAAATAACTCATGAAAGAATAAAGTTACGTTAAAACCAAGCACACCATTGTTTTTCTTGTGAAATTCCCAATAAGTTTGATGTGTCACATCACCCTCTTCCTATTGAAAAAACAAAATTTGGATTCAAAATGGCCGCCATGGTCACCACCCATCTTGAAAAGTTTCCCCCCTCACATATACTAATGTGCCACAAACAGGAAGTTAATATCACCAACCATTCCCATTTTATTAAGGTTTATCAATATAAATGGCCCACCCTGTAGAAAAGCCAGATTAGACTGCCAAAAAAAAAGAAATCTAAAAAAAAAAAAAAAACCCAGACCATTTCTGCAAAAGCATTCTTTGGGTGGATGAAACTAAAATTAGTCTGTACCAGAATGAAGGGAAGAAAAGTGGAGAAGGCTTGGAACAGCTCGTGATCCAAAGCACACAATGTCCCCTGTAAAACATGGTGGAGGCAGTGTGATGGCATGGATAGTCATGGCTTCCAGTGGCACTGAGTCATTGGTGTTTATGGATGTGACAGAAGCAGCCGGATGAATTCTGCTGTGTTTAGGCATACTGTCAGCCCAGATTCAGCCAAATGCAGCAAAGTTGATTGGACGGAGCTTCACCACACAGATGGACAATGATGGACAATGATCCAAAATACACTGCAAAAGCAACCCAGGATCACCTGATATTAACCCATTTGAGCGTGCATTTCACTTCCTGAAGGCAAAACTTAAGGCAGAAAGACCCACAGTCCAAGAACAATTGAAGACCACTGCAGTTAGCCTGGCAAAGCATCAGAAAGGAGGAAACCTAGTCTTTGGTAATGTCCATGGGTTCCAGGCAGTCATTACCAGTAAGGGATTCTCAACCAATGTTTAATCAAACATTTTATTATATTCATGTGTCCAATTACATTTGAGCCCCTGAAAAATGAAGGGGAGGGCTGTGTATAAAAATGGTTGCAGTTCCTAAAATGTGTACTTGATACTTAAATTCAAGGGGTTGAACATAAATATTCCCGAATTCAATGTCAGAAGTGACTTAATGTGTTTGAATAGTTTAGTATGTATTTTTTTTCATTCCTGAGCATGTGTAGTCTTGATCGTACATTTTTTTTTTTTTTTTTTTTGTACGAAAACCGATACGGAGATCTGATGTTGAATTGCCGTACAAAGATTTCTCTAGTCTGCACAACCAGCTTTTGTCTTGGGAAAAATCAAAATCTGCTGTTGAAAGTGGCATACTAATGGTAACTTTCGGACAAAAGGCAGTCGAGCGAAAATTTTCAGAAATTTGCATTGTGTGTACAGGGCTTAACTGAATATCCTAATTTAGCAATACAAAGGGTGGTGTGTGTGTGTGTGGGGTGTTTTTTTTTTTTTTTTTTGATTGGATCTCTGACTTCTTGGAACCTGTACATATGTTGGCCTTCTTGTCCCAAGAAATCTGAGGTTTTCGTCCAGAGTATCTTTTTCAAGGGACTGCAAAATAGAATTTTGGACTCTGCCTCCTGCTTTTATGCTCTTTGAAATTTCAGGGGGTCCTTACCTCAGTTCTGAACAAGAAGTGATATTTTTTTTTTTTTTTTCCCAGGGCTGAAGTCTGTTCAGTTCTTAGGACAAAATATATTAAAATTAGCGGCGCTTCAATACATAAAAAACATTTGATTTTACAGCAGATATTGATCAATCTTCAGTAATGATTTGACTCAATAATATAGCCAGCTTTACATAGTCCAATAATAGTTCATAAGAATGTTCCAGAGGTTTAGATAGCAGAAACTTCACTTCCAATAGCATAGGCACCCAGTGATGAAGATGTAGAAACACCAAAACATTACACTCAGTGTCCACCACCAGTAATGCGGGGCCGCTTACCAGAAAACGTGTGGCTTCCAAACTAATGGAAAAGCCAAGAGAAGCTTGCAGGGACGTATTACTCCCTTATAGAACCGGCTGTAACAAAAGGCACTCTTCTATACGTCAGGGGAAGTGACACCAACGCTCATCCAAAAAGATAAAAGATGACCATAGCGTAATACTTGTCAGTGGTATTGGCACCCTTTGCTGCAAATCAGTATGGAAACCCAATTTGTTCTTAGGACAGAGGGCCTCCATTTTGCCTTATTAGGATCTGAAAACTGAACTTGGTCCTGCAAGTTCAAAAGATCAGCATGGAATTGACCAGGTTGGTCACTACCACCTACCTTTTTGGGGGACCATCTGGCATGTTGATGTGCCCAATCCCATCTTTCCTCCTTGACAATACTATCTGTTTTGCTGTGGACTCTCAACATTACTAATTTGTTGTCCTTCCTTTTTGGCCTGTCCTTGGCACCCTGAGTCTTCACCAAGATGCTTGCCCTGGTCCTAGCTGTGCTTCATTCTTGGGTTATACAGATTGTGGATTAAAGAATCAGTCCTTCCTAATGCTGTCAGCCCGTGTTCAGTGATTGGCGTAGACTTTGCAGTTTAGTTAGATTCAAAACTTTGGTGGTAATCTCTTGAACTAAGTCATTGGTTTGAATACCTGGGTCTGAAGTTAGAAACAGCCCTGTTCAGGATATTTCTGTCACTCTGCTCTTCACTTTCACAATCTAGGTTCAGGGGAATGGGCTGTCCACCCAGAGGTCCTTTGTCAAAAGAACTTAGGCCTAGATGTAGATCTTAAGATTCGCCAAACTAGACAGCTTTGTCACCAGGTCCAAGAATACTCCTGATCTTTACAGTGTGAGCGCTGGTGGATTACTTCAACTTGATCTCCTTTCTCCCCTCCACAGTATCGTGATCTATAGTTGTGGCCAAAAATATTGGCACCCCTGCATTTCTGTCAATGAGTCCCTTTGCCTAAACATTTTGTAATTGCAACAATTTTTTGGGCATTCTCATGTTTCTTTTGTATTATGACACAAAAAAGAGGAGAAACAAAGCCAAATCTGACACATTCCATGCAAAATTCCATAAAAATGGACAAAATGATTGGCACCCTCAATTTAATATTTGCTAGCACACTCCTTGGAAAAAAATAACTGATTGCTCTCTGTAACAATGGGTTTCTTACACCTTTTTGAAATTTCGGACCACTCTTCTTTCAACAACTGCTCTAGGTTTTTTAGATTGGAAGGGTTCCTTTTTCCAACTGCTGTTTTTGAGCTCTCCACATGTGCTGTATGGGATTTAGATCTGTACTCATTGCTGGCCAGTTCAGTGCTCTCCAGAGCTTTTTATTCACCTATTTCTGGGTGCTTTTTGAGTTGTGCTTTGAATTATTGTCCTGCTGTAAGCCCCATGACCTCTTTGCAACGCTGGGCCCTACATTGCACCCAGATTTCTTTGGTAGTCCTTCAGTTTTCGTAATGACATGCACGCCAAGACATCCAGTGCCTGAAAGTGGCAAAGCAACCCCAAAACAGCAGTGAACCTCCACCATGTTTGACTGTATTCCATTTTAAAAGCCTAATTTCTTTTTCTGAAAACCGAAAGATGGACTTGACCAAAAAGCTGTAATTTTTAGTCTGGCCATATAACAGAAAGGGCCAGGTTAATTAAATTGGGGTCAATTGTGCCACTTACCGCAATGGGTGCTCCTCAGCATAACCAAAAGCTGAATAAACCAAAAAACAATGTCCCCGTGAGATCACAGAAGGCCTAGAGGTTAGTTGCTGAGGAACGGGCCATGTATACCAATATATAGTAAAGTAGAAAACTCTTATTTAATAAATCACATTTAAAATGCAATGCAAAAATTTATCATACGAAGTATAAGAGGTTATGCACTACAGCCCAGTGAGTCCGAAGGGCCCCTGGGCTGCAGACATGCCAACCTACAGGTACGTATACACATGAACAACGCAAAACATTTAATGCAAGGCGTCCAGACGCACAGGGGGAGGGAGAACCAAATGGCACCATATATTTATGGGGAGTTCTATATCCAGAGTATCAAGTCTTTTGCTCTGCCCTGGTGGAAAATCCTAGGCTGTACAAAACGGCCCAGATGTGGATAGAAGAGCCGAGGTAATAAGAAGTGCTGGGCAAAGTCCATCAATTGGATCCAGGGGAGACCATCAACTATGCTGAAGAGTGGGAAGATGGATGGGATGTGAGGACAAATGACACTTGAAGGACTGATGGGAGAACATGGGTGGTGGTCTATGCCCACCTGAAGGGGGGTAATGCCACCTACCATGAGGTGCAGTGGAGTAGCATCCCCCAGAGGGTGAAAAAGCAGTGAGGCAAAGCCAAATGCGTATCTGTCAGGTGGGCATATGTAGGTAGGGACCACCAGCAAAGGATAGTAGTAATACAGTCACTTATTTTCCACAGTGGAACATAGCAACCAAGGTTATTGGAGCTTGTGAATCCTGCTCATAAGCGTACACAGTATAAAGGGAGTGACCAGATGCCACTAACCAATGTGATAACCTTGTGTAGTCATATGGGCTGCATAAAGTAACTGGGAATACTCTCCTCACCGTTGTTGCTGTAGGTATCAGGTAGCTGGAATTCTTGTTATGTGCATACAAGGATTGCGCTCTATGGGGTGTAGAATTCCTTTTAAATCACCCAAGCAGATCAGTGCAAGCAACAACAAGTGGCATATTACCCTGTCCAAACGATCCTCCTTGCATTTCTGCTCATGTGCAAATATCCATGGAACATGGGACTGCCCAGTACAGCAAGGCTGCAGAAGTCAGGCGCATGCTGGAGTGCCGGTATCCGAAGTAGCCGATACAACTGCCTGTATAGCGGTAATGATACCATGACGCTGGGTGCACTGCAAGCCTCTTTCTCAATGTGTTCAGTCAATCAACAGGCCCCCCCCCCCCCACACGGTCTGTGACGTCACGCGACAATGCGTTTCGCTATCGAGTAGCGTAGCTTCGTCTGGATGTTCGGATTGGACGGCAGCCTCTCTTCCCTTTTATGTTCATCATGTTCTTGGGAGGCGCCGCCCATCAACATACAATTACAAATGGGATTGTCAATAGGTTAGTAGGCTACTTGGCAAAAAGTAACAGCTTCCCTGAGGCACTTTCGCTTTCCAACTATTTTTAAAGGAACGTTAGGGGGTTATAAGGATAGCAATGGAGTGGGGAAAAGAGACATGAGGTACACATAAAGACTACACATTACAAATAGTGTTGAGCAGCAAATGCTACATACACCCCGCTGGAACTAAGATTATGCAGCAATCAGTTATATATTAGTCCCTAGGCTGTTTGGCTTCCAAGGTGGAAAAGATAACCGCGGCATCTAGTGGGCATGATAGTTATGGCCCAATTGCTAATTCCCACTGAATGCATAAATAGACTAATAGACCACGGGGTTACTGCCCATTGCTACAGATCAGGAAAATAAAGTTGTGACCCTCCGGAGGTCAGAGAGGTAAGTAAATACATAAATAAAGAGCATACTCTGATTATGATTAGAACATCCTTTGATTATATAAGTTAATTAAAGATGCAGTTTATTAGTCACAATGATTGGCAGAGTTGTGCTCAATTACTTAGCATTAAGATTGTAATCACGGGGTAGCCGCAAGATAGTAAAGCGATACCCCAGAGGCACAACCGGTAACCGGGTACACTAGAGAATTAAACTAAAGGGCGCTTACAGGGGTTGGCTAAAGAACATAGCCAAGGAGTGTAACAATTTATTTTAATAGGAAAACCTGGAGGTTTAGCTCCGTGTTTAATCCAACGGGGTGGAAGGCCCTCAATCGGTAAATCCACCATTTTTCTTTTTGGAGTAATATCCGGTTGAAGTCCCCCCATCTAGTGGGTAATTTTAAAGTGTAGATGCCTTTAACTTTCATCCCATCTGGACTCCTGTCATGATGTGTAAAAAAAATGTCTGGCAAGCGGTTTAGTTGGTTCTTTTTCGTTAAATTCCCTAAGGTGTTCTCCAAGGTGCACCCTAAGGGATCTTTTAGTTTTACCGATCTAGATCTTAGGACAGGGACATGTGATCATATAGATCACACGTGTTAAGCAATTAATCAGATCCCTGATTTCATAATTCACCTGTCCTAAAGAGTCCTTGAAGGTATTGGTCCTTTCCACGTAAGGGCAGATTTGGCAATGGCCACAAGAATACATTCCTTTAGTGCAGGGATAGTTGGTTAACCAATTACTCCTCGGTTCCTTTACGAACTCTGATTTAATCAGTAGATCCCCTAAGTTTTTAGCGCGTTGGGCCACCATTTTAGGTACTGGGCCTACTATGGCTGCTATTTTAGGGGTGGCAGTTAGAACATTCCAATGTTTTTTTCTTCCGCTTTCCGCACTTGGTTGCATTGTGAACCATAGTTGGTTATTAGTCGTGCTTGTTCATTGTGTACCTTGGGGCTTTCTGGTTCTACATCCGTTAGGAGGAGGCCATTTCTATCGCGTATTGCTACCTTTTGCTTTGCTCTTCGAATGATCCTGTGGGAGTATCCCCTTTCCCGAAATCTCTTATAGAGATCTATTCAGAATGTAGGTCAGCGTTTTTACTACAGTTCTGCTTTATTCTCAGGAATTGTCCAGTGGGGCTACCCTTAATAAGCCATAGTGGGTGGTGGCTGTCAGCCTTCAGCAGAGTATTGGCCGCAGTCTCTACGGAAGGTAGGTTTACAGATCACCCCGTTCCCCCAGGCCAGTGGTTCTCAACTCCGGTCCTCGGGCCCCCCCAACAGGCCAGATTTTAAGTATTACCTTGGGGAGATGCAGACTAGAATACTGCAATCACTGAACAGTAAAATTCTATCACCTGTGATGTATTTCAGTTATCCTGCAAACCTGGCCTGTTGGGGGGGCCCGAGGACCGGAGTTGAGAACCACTGCCCCAGGCTAATCTCATATGTCCAGAAAAGATATTCTGGTATGGTCAAACACATAGGTTAACCGTATGTTGCGGGTAAACAAGTGAAGGTCCTCAATCGGACCTTTCCACAGGTCTAACATGTCGTCTATGTAGCGCAGCCATGCTCCTCCCAGAGACCCAGATTGAGGCAGGCGTAGGCGGGTGCCCAGGCCGCCCCCATCGAGGTCCCTCTAATCTGCTGGTAATAGTGGGTCGCAAACTGAAAGCAGTTATTCAACAAAGCAAACTCAAGCAGCTCAACCAAAAATTTGTTTTGGGGACCACTTTGTGGATAATGGAGGCCCAGAAAGGCATCCACTGCTTTTATGACGTGCGAGTGGGGAATCGACATGTAGAGTGACTCGCTATCGATGCCCACTAGCCACATTTCCCCCTCGATTCGTAGTTGGTTTATTTTCGAGAGTACATGACGTGTATCCTGGACATACGATTTTAAGCCTTTGATCATATCTTTAATGAGAGAGTCAATGTAGCCACCTACCTGTTCCAAGGTACCTTGCACAGCAGAGACAATTGGTCTTCCGGGTGGTTGTTTAAGGTCTTTATGTACCTTGGTAATGATGTGGAACGTGGGTACATTGAACTCTTCTACATACAGATATTGGAATTCCTTGTTGGTTAATAATCCTGCTTCCCTTGCATTCCTCAATCTGTCATTTAGTAGTTGTACCAGCTCCGGGAAGGGGTTGGTTTCCAACCTCCGATATGTTGAGGGGTCCCCTAAAAGGCGCTTAGCTTCTCTTTCATATTGGCCCTCCCCCAGAAGGATGACATTCCCACCCTTGTCACTTTTTTTGATGACAAGGTGTTTTGCCTCCTGAAGTTCTTTTAGAGTTTGTCTCTCCTCCCGTGTAAGATTATCATTGTGTTGGCCCTTCCAGTTTGTTTGTCAGTTCTAATTGTACCAACTCCAGGAAGAGGCTTAGCCATTTATTTTTTTACTCAGGGGGGCATCCTTTGTAGAGCGTATTATGAGGTTAGCAGGCCTCTTATTTAGAGGGCTTGGCACAGCCGACCCACCAGTTTCCTCGAAAAGAGAGTTCAGGGCATCAAGTGCTTCTAGTTCCTGGAGGTTCAGCTGGGTCGGGCCCTCACTTGTGGTTTCAGTGGTTTCATGTAGGGAACGTAATAACACCTTCCTAAAAAAAACAAACAACTATATCCTTATAAACAATGAACTCATCCATATTGTTTGTAGGGGAAAAGGACATCCCTTTTTGTAATAGTTTAACATGTCGTTCTTCCAAGGGGAAGTCCGACAAGTTGATAACCTTCATGTCAGTTAGACCGGGGGAGTTAGAGTTAGTTACTAGTGTTTCTTCTGGCTCCGTGTTCAGACGTTCCTCTCCTAGCCTTGGGGGCTTGGGTCCCTGGTTGGTTGTTTGTTTTGGGCTCGTTTTTGTTTTTTGGAGGTAGTGAACTGCAACCGCTTGCTCCTACCTCCTCGTCTAAAAAAAGTAACCACTTTCCCCACACTTTCCTCGTCTGTTTCACTCCCTGATTTATCACGTCGTATCTGTGAGGATAAACGTGCGCCTCTTATAGACCTACTTCTACCTCGCCTAATGGTGATTTTGAAGACCTCCCCTTTTTCAAAATCAAGTATATCCCTACGATGTTTTGATTGGTAATTTTAAGGTTCATTTGGGCCTTTTCTATTTCTTTTTTGAGGATGTCATTCTGCTTCTGGAACTCATCTAATTCCTTTGATTCATCTAAATTTAGTACTTTCCTCTATTTGTGTTTTTAGCTTATCTAACTGTATTTTCTCCTCAATTATAAGGCCCATCACTGCTAACCCATGGTTTATACAGAGTACTTTCCATTTAGGGAGGAAGCGGCTGGAACGGTCATATTCCTCAGGCCACGTGGAATAATCCTGTGTTGTGTATAAGTTTCAAGGAATGTCACATTTAGATGTTTTAATAATAGTTGTTTGTGTTCTTTGAATTTGTTTTTTTAACTCTGCCTCCTGATTTACTTCTTGGGTGGTATCTTTTGAAAAGGCTGCTCTAATTTCATTATCAATGTCGTCCCCCAGTACAAATGCCATCCTATGCCCAGAGAAAGGCTGTATTTAATTGAAGGGATAACCTAAATAATATCCAAACACCTGTCAATAAGGATCAAGGCATGATCCAAACTGATGTGATACATTTTTGCATTGTATTTTAAATGTGATTTATTATTAAAGAAGTTTTTTACTTTACTATATATTGGTATACATGGCCTGTTACTCAGCAACTAACCTCTAGGTCCTCTGTGATCACACGGGGACATTATTTTTGGTTTAGTCTGGCCATAGCACATTCTCCCAAAAGGATTTTGGCTTCTTCAGGTAAGTTTTGGCAAACTCCAATCTTGTTTGTGTCAGCAGTGGGGTCCTCTTGGGTCTCTCACCATAACATCCCTATTCCTTCAGATGGTGATGTATAGTGGAAGTTGATTGAGGTTCTTTATCCTCCATTCTAACAATCCTTTGTTGCAATCTTTTGATAAATTTCTCTTTTGTCCACGTCGAGGGAGATTAGCTACATTGCCAGTGGAGCTGGACTGGAACTTCCAGTGAAGCCATAGAGGGCCACCAGCAAGGTGGGAAGCCCAAGGACAGCAGGCAGACTGTGGATTGAAACAAGCTGGTACTTGGATGCAGCAGACAAGGATACAGGCACAGCAGCTAGCGGAGAAGAGGTTCAGTGACGCAAGCTGGGTCATACACAGGCGGGTAGATCAGGAAAGGCTGCGGAGGCTGGAGCAGAGTCCAGGTGCAGGCTGGGTCGGTACCAGACAGGCAGAGTCAGAGACATGCTGGGTATGGGTGCAGGCAGAAAGCAGGAGTAATCTGGAACAAGCAGAATCAACAACTGGAACAGGTAAACAGTAGCAGGTTTCACGGGGAACACTATAGACAAGACTACTAACCCGGTTTAAATGGTCCACTTAGTGCCAACATCTGTCACAAAGTACATGCACATCCATTAGCATCCTGATCTCCATTGGTGCATGCAAGCTCGCCAGCACCTGTGTACCTGTTCTCAAAGGAGTGTGGCGCACAGGATATCTTCTGTGGCCGCCATCTTGATTGCTGGCGTGCCGTTCTGGACACTGCCCCCTCCCAATAGACAGCCCCTGGATGCCCAACCAGGCCAATTTCTCAAGATGGGACCACCTTGAATGCTTGGATGAGCCTTATGGTGTGGACATTACCTTCATGTTCCCATGAAATTTCCTTGGGCCCATACACCTTCCATTTGATGAAGTACTGAACTTGATTTCTTCTCTTCCTGCAGTCCACAATTGCTTTGACTTCAAATGTTACTTTCCCACCGACTAATACCGGCTCAGGGGGATCAGCATTCCGTCCAGGAAAGGGATCAGGGGTTGCAGGCTTCAGCAAGGTTACATGAAAAATTTGTAGGCAAACAGAGAAGGAATGGCGCTGTCTAGTAAAAATACCTACAACTTATTCGGAGGTGATAAATATATAGAAAAACACCAATCTGTGCAAAATTATAAATATATATAAACCGTGATCATAAAGTGTCTGATGTCCATCAGTTGTAAAAACAAGTTCATAAAGGTCCACAATTTGAAAAATCTCTAAAAAATGGCAACAATACAAGTGTTTGTAAACGATAATAAAAAAATGAAGTAGCAGCAAAAAGGTGGTGAAAAAATGGCAATCAGCAGTAAAAAAAGAAATATAATATATTATATATAAGCCCAATTCATAAAGTGTCCAGGGTAGGTGTCCATACAATTGCAACAAGTAGAAAAAGGTAAGTATGTGTGTAAAAAAAAAATTATAATAAAATGAAGTAGCAGCAAACAGGTGGTGTAAATCCGCAATGAGGAACAAGAAATATAAAAATATGAAATAAAAAGGAATTTTTTAGAAAACCTTTTACTCCCCTCTTCTCTATTTACTTACAAACATGTATATGCACAGATCCTAAATACAAAGTCCTCTTATCCATGAGTTTTGAGCCTTTGTGTTGATGATGAGTTTTACAAGGTAAAAGCTTGGTTTGCAGTATTAATTTTAATTTATCCTTTTAAAGATAGTGATTACAAAACAGACATATGGCTCCTTCACACTTCCCTCATACAGATCTTATTTCGATACTTTCCTTTGTGGTCATTATTGTTGATGCTGAAGTTTCACTAGGCAATAGCTGGGTTTGCATAAAACCTTGCTCTCTGGTTTCTCCTTCAGCTAAGTCTGATTTACCAGTTATTGTTTTTTGCTACACTCTTCCTATATATATTTATAATTTTGCACAGATTGGTGTTTTTCTATATATTTATCACCTCCGAATAAGTTGTAGGTATTTTTACTAGACAGCGCCATTCCTTCTCTGTTTACCTATCTTATTTTCCCCAAAAAGGAATTGTAGGAAGGCAGCAGTCTCACATATTAAGTTATATCCTGAGCGCGGAAATATATATATTTATTTATATATATATATATATATATATATATAATAAATGAAAAATTTGTAGGCTACATTGTTGATTTTTCTCTTCACCGGAAAGGGCCCTGCAAAATTCAGACCCAATTTCTCGGAAGGACAGGCTAATTCCAGGTTTGCTGTAGACAACCATCCCTGATCGCCAGGTTCCAGAATTAATTCTTGTTTTTTCTTATCAAAGACCTTGTTGCACGCCTGTGTTTTGGCTATAGTTTCTTGAAACAGTTTGAACTTCTTCAATGCCAATAACATTGTCTCAAGAACAGCTGGTACTAAATATTCTGGAATTGTATTAGACAAGAATGATGGGTGAAAGTCATAAGTTGGTGAAAACATGGGATTGCTTTGTGGCAGAGTGAGAATTGTGGTAGGCAAACTTGGCTAAAGGTGGTAGTGAAACACAGTCATCTTGAGGAAAAGCAGCATAGGTATTGCTTGAGGGTCTGGATATTTCTTTCCGTCTGACCATTAGTTTGCAGGTGATACACACAGGAGAAGGATAGTTCAATCTTTTTTCAGAGTTTCACATAAGGCTTTACAAAATCTGAAGGTGAACTGCACCCCTCAAACAGACACTTTAGCTAGAATTCAATGGAGCCTTATCATTTCTTTGACAAAAATATGTGTCGTCTCTAGAGCTGATGATGTACCTTTTTGATAGGTAAGTGTGCCATCTTGGACAAACAATCCCCCACCACCACAAAGATGGTAGTGTAGCCTACTGATGGAGAAAGTTCCACAATAAAATCAAACTAAATCATTTCTTCCAAGGTCTATCTGGGACGGATAGTGGTTTCAGGAGACCCCATACTTTGGCCTTGCTATTCTTGTTTCAAATGCATGTGATGCAGGCCTCCACATATTTCCTACAGTCCTTTTCAACATGGTCCACCAGACCATATGTTGCACTAGGTCAGGTCGTACTAATACCAAAATGTCCAGATAATATGTGGTTATGGCGCAGCCCCAGGATAGAAACTAGTAAGTTTTCTGGTACAAAGATTTTTGCCTTTGTACCATAGCAGACCATCACTCGTCTGCAAGATTTTTTTCCTGGAGGTGAGAGAATCCCCATGGAAGCCTGTTTGATTTGCTATAGCAGATCTTACAGTAAAAGAAAGTTACCTGAGGACGAGATAGTATCTGGAGGTGAAGATTCTTCAGATTTGCTAAACATGCGGGAGAGCGCATCGGGCATGGTATTCTTTGACCTGTGTCTGTAAGTTTTTTATATGGAAGGAGAATCTAGAAAAGAATAATGCCCATCTGGCCTGATGTGATTTCAACTGCTTTGCTGCTCTTAGATATTCCAGATTCTTGTGATCTGTGTAAATGTAAGATTGGGTGTGCTGCTCCTTCCAAGAGGGATCTCCATTCTTCTAGTGCATTCTTGATTGCTAGAAGTTCACGGGTCCCCACATCATAGTTCCTTTCTGCTGCTGACAACTTACAAGAAAATGATGCAACTGGATGTAAAAGAGCATTGGACCCTTGTCTTTGGGAAAGCACTATCCCAACTGTTGTTTGTGATATGTCTACTTCCAAGACGTATGGCATGGCTGGATCAGGATGCCTTAGAATAGATGCAGAGGTAAACAAGCCCTTAAGGGTCCTAAAAGCTGACTGTGCTTTGGGAGACCAGTGAAACTGGGTACCTTGCTTAGTTGCGTGATGGGGGAAATGATGGCTGAAAATCCCTTGATGCATTTCGGGTAAAAATGTGTCAACCCCATAAAACACAGTATACCATTTATCTGCAGGCGCTGGCTGGTCTAGAATGGCAGCAACTTTGTGGGGGTACATCTTAACACCTGCAGTGGAGATAATCAGTCTCAGGAATTGAATGCTTTGACGTTCAAATTTGCATTTCTCAGGTTTGGCATATAGACCATGCTGTCGGAGTTGGACAAGTACATTCTTGACATGTCTACGGTGACTGTGCATGGAGGAGGAAAAAAATCAAAATATCTTCCAGGTATGATGATAAACTGGTCCAGATAATCTCTGGCAATCAAGTTGATGAAATGCTGGAAAGTAGCAGGGGCATTACACAGTCCAAAAGGCATTACTAGATATTCAAAGTGCCTGAATCGAGTGTGAAAGGCCGTCTTCCATTCATCCCCCTCCCGGATACGCACCAGATTGTAGGCTCCTCGAAGATCCAACTTCATGAATATGGTTGCTGATGCAAGCCTTTGGAACAGTTCAGGCACCAAGGGGAGAGGGTAACTGTCTTGACTGTGACCTTAAGTTCACGATAATCTACAGAGGGCTGCAGAGAGTGATTTTTCCTATGAAGAAAATGCCCACTCCTGTGGGTGAAGTGGATGGGCAGATGAACCCCTTCCTTAGACTATCGTCAATGTATTCCTTTAATGCTGCAAGCTCAAGTTTAGTTAAGGGAAAGATTTTTCCAAAAGGAACTTCGGCCCCTCGGGAGAAGCTCAATTGGGCAGTCATAAGACCTGTGGGGAAGAAGAGTCGCTGCCCCTTTTTACTGAAGACATCCAGGAAGTCTTGATATACTGCCAGAACAGATTGGCATTCCTCTGAGTTAGAGTCAAAACACAGCAGGTAAGGTGGGCCACAAGGTTTCCTGTAGAAAATGATCTTGGCAGTAGGGAGAATGAAACGTTATTTCCCCTGTGGCCCAATTGATATGAGGGTTAGGTGCTTGTAGTCATGGCATGCCAAGTATGATAGGAAACCAGGGTGAGGCAATGGTTTGTGGTTAGTGGCGGACAGTGGAATGGTTTCTTGCATGACTAATCCAGATTTGATGGCAGATCCTAAATGTTCTGAGAGTCCCTGAGCAGAGTTGAACGAACCCGAACTGTAAAGTTCGGGTTCATACCGGACTTTAGGGTGTCCATGACCTGAACCCGGACATTTGAGAAAAAGTCCGGGTTCGGGGTTCAGGTATTTTTTCGCGCCTGTTGAATAGCTGCAGGGCAGCCAATCAACAAGCGTTTCACAAGTTTGCCCTTAGAAGCCACCACAGCCATGCCTTCTAATGGCATGGCTGTGATTGGCCAGTGCATCATGTGACCCAGCCTCTATATAAGCTGGAGTCACGTAGTGCTGCATGTCACATCATCTCTTACTAGTGTAGGGAGAGGATGCTGCTGCTGTGAGGGACAGATTAGCTTTAGAAAATCTGTTCAAAACAGCGATTTATTGGTGGGTGGCTGCTAGAGGAGATTTTTGTTTGTTAGAGTACATTTTGTTTGCTAAGCAAAGTGCCTCATATAAAACCTAAGCAATTTTTCTGTTTGTTAGGTGGGCGTTTGCAGCCATTTTTGCAAGTGCAGTGCACTTGCAACTGCTTGTGTGTCAAGGACACTACTTTAATCGTGTTCTGTTAGTTCAGTTGGCAACATTTTGGCATATTTAAATACTGCTTTTACATTGCAGTTAGACAAATTTAAAACATTTTTTTTTTTGTGCAAAATATTACATTTGCGGCCAGCGGGGCATTTCTTGCACAAAAATAAAAAGTGCGTCTACATTGCTGGTTTAAAAAAAAAAAATATTCTAAATACTACATTTGCAGCCAGCGGTGCATTTCTTGCACAAAAATAAAAAGTACGTCTACATTGCTGGTTTAAAAAAATAAATAAATAAATAGTGCTACATAGTACATTTGCACCTTGCTGTGCATTTCTTGCACAAAATTAAAAAGTGCGTCTACATTGCCGGTTTAAAAAATAATATAAATTTGTGCTAAATAGTACATTTGGGTCCAGATGAGGAGAGCGTCAAATAAGGGACGTGGTCGTGGTGTTGGTGGTGTTGGTGAAGCTCCTGTTGCAAGGAGAGGACGTGGTCGATCTGTGCCAGCTACACGCACAAGTGAAACACCTTCCTCAGGTGCGAGTAGCCGACAGGACCTTCAACGTTATGTGGTAGGCCCGAATGCCGCTCAAGGAATGGTGAGGCCAGAACAAGTACAGGTGATCGTAGATTGGGTGGCTGACAATGCCTCCAGTCCCTTCGCATTGTCTCCCACCCGGTCCCTTGGTGAAAGCTCAGAGTTGGCACCTGAACCCCATGGCCATCTGTCTTTCACCTCAGCCCCTTGTAAATCAGCCAAGCAGTCTGAGCCCCGCTTCCCTGACCTCCGTAACAGTCGGTGGGTTAGATGCTAGTGGACATGAACAAGACCGGAGTGGTAAGGAACTCGCCGTAAGCCCGGATGGTGTATTGCAACTTCCAGGACAGCCGATGAGCGTGGACTCCTTCCACAAAGTGAACACGCACATCGACCGTGTCTAGCTGGTGCAGGAGAGGAACGTTGTCCTCGAAGTGGTTGTGGTGGTTGTGGTGCTGGTGCAGGGAATAAACTGCGAGAGGAGTAGACCTGGGTTTACATGATAAATCGTGTTTAAATATAATAAAAAATTTGGCCGTTACATCTGCGTGAAAAATTAAAACACGTTCTTTACGTGTCGTTCCACGTTTACATGATACATCGTGAT
>BLSH010248096.1:37584-54451 GCA_018402905.1 Glandirana rugosa | reverse complement strand
GGGAGATAGAGAGAGGTGGAGGGGGGGAGAGAGGGAGAGAGAGGGATGGGGAGAGAGAAAGAGGGGGGGGGAGAGAGAGGGGAGAGAGAGAGAGGGGGAGAGAGAGAGAGAGGGGGAGAGAGAGAGGGGGGGCTGTGAGGGGCTCATGAGGGCTGTGATCACTATGCAAGTTTCTCTATGACAGTGGTTCTCAACTCCTTTGCTCAGGACCCAACAACAGGCCAGATTTTAAGTATTACCTTGGGGAGATGCAGACTAGAATACTGCAATCACTAAGCAGCAAATGATATCACCTGTGATGCATTTCAGTTATCCTGCAAACCTGGCCTCTTAGTGGGTCCCGAGGACAGGAGTTGAGAACCACTGCTCTACGAGAACTGGGTCACAGTTCTTATCACTAACGGGATGATATCCTCCTCTTATAGAAAAGCTCCATGGATACCTCAGGCACATTTCTTGTGAAATTCCCAATAAGTTTGATGTGTCACATGACCCTCTTCCTATTGAAAAAACAAAAGTTGGATTCAAAATGGCCGACTTCCAAATGGCCACCATGGTCACCACCCATCTTGAAAAGTTTCCCCCCTCACATATACTAATGTGCCACAAACAGGAAGTTAATATCACCAACCATTCCCATTTTATTAAGGTGTATCCATATAAATGGCCCACCCTGTAGATCTCACAGGTTGCAGGTTTGATTGTTTCCTCTTGGGCTGGGGGAGTCAAATGAGCGGCTTGAATATTTATTGTGCTTTAGCAAATCCCTGGGGAAGTGTGCCCAGTATGTGGCAGAGGAGAACATAAATAGTCTGGAGTTTGGAGCAGTCTAGTCTTGTCCTGAGGGGAGAAGTTCCACGGCCTCAGGGACTGCTGTCCTTTTGAGACAGTTCTGCTGGGGTTTGCAGATGTTCACCTAGGTCTCAGCTGTGGAGCCTATTCCCAAGCATCTTTGGTGCTAGAAAAGGAACTCCACCTAAGGATTATGTCTAGAGAGCTCACTGAAGAGTGCCCGGGGAAAGCTGTAAAGTGTATACCTGGCCTGTGGCATTGTGAGTATTAACCTCTCCCTCACCGAAGAGTGTCCAGTGGAAGCTGGGAGTTACTAGTTATCCTACAGCCAAAGGGGAGGACTGGAAGAGACTGAACTGTGCAGTTGCCCCGTGACATAGATGGAAAATAAAGTCAGCACTTAGTGGAAAAAGCAAAGAAAACAGCAGCTAGCACTAAAAGGTCAATAAACCAAACCTTTCTGTAAAATAGTATGTAGCCATGTGCTCCCTTGGGAGTGGCTGGTAGTTGTGGTTCACCTGCCCTCAATACCACCATATCTCACACATCTGAAGTCACTGAACAGGCCGGCTCTCATTTTTGTTTGTTTTATTTAGGGGATTTAACTTGGATGGGGAAAAGGGGTGACTGTGGGATGCCCAAAGCTTTGGTTTCAGGACCTCCTATATACACGACTGTATATACACTCTACTTCCTCCAGCACATCTCTTCTGCAGACTATTGCTCCTTCACTTCTCTCCAGCACATCACTTGAAGACTATTGCTCCTTCACTTCTCTCCCGCACATCACTTAGTTCCTGACCTGAAGGGAAATTTATCAGGCTGACATAACTCCTTTCTCTTCACCACAGCTAGCACATGGTGAGGTCTGCAAACTGTCAGCAGGGCCTCTGGACCACCCATTACAGGCCAGGGTCTTGGACCCCTCAAAGTGTAGCTTAGTACATTGGTGCTCGTCGGGCCTTTGATGGACTACAACTCCCTCTTCCAGGTCCCACCGGCCTGCTTTCTTCACAGTGACACTCCTTCCCCTGACTGGCTCCCAAGGCTTCCACAGACTGTCCACTATTCCTCTCCCAGCCTGCTGCAGCTTTTCTCTTCCAGCTCCCAGGGTCTGTCACTCATGACTGCAGTGGATACTATCAAGTGTTCACAGTAGCACCTCTGCCGTACTCCTACTCCCTTTTGCTGCTCCAGGAATCAACTCCACTCCTGTCTGCATCCGAGTCTCCAGGCCTCAAGGTCACCCCCCCCCCCAGACTGGGGGCTCCCTCCTGGGTAGAGACCCCTGCTACATCTTCCACACTTCCACCCAGCACGGCACCCCCCCCCCCCTCCCGCTGACAGACTGCTGTATTTTAAGGAGGCCTGTCCCCTGTTAATCCAGACTGTAGATTGGTCAGAGCTCCTGACATGCATAAAACTCTGATCTGGTTTTAACTTGACTTCAAAAGTTGGCAACACTGGAAATAGGAAAGGAAATTTTATAGTTTTAGAACATTGCAAGTTCACTATAAATGTTGACTGATCTGGACAGGAACAGCCAGGAATCATTTCAAAGCTGCAGAAAACAATACAGAGTGCACAATATGACCTCTCCACTGGTGAAGACCTCCCTCCATTGCTGAATACATCCTATATCCATCACGGCATATCTGCTATTGGAGTTTACTCAGTTTACCCCCATCCGGATTGTTCCCAGGTAGTTGTGTCCCGGACCCCTGGACCTTCCCTGTTTATTCAGACGCTATTACATCTTACGGTTTAGTAAGCACAACAACATGGTGGTGGATGCCACGGAACTTCACATTTGATGTTTTTTTACCCTGTTGTCACTTTTGAACGGAGCAGGATTTGCACTTTTTGCACCTTTGGCTGCACATATTGCGCTTGTGCACAGTTGGGACTATTATGAACTTATTATTATTTATTTAATGTGTTTACATGATGCTTTTTGCACCCTGTGAGATATGCACTTGCTCATGTTTAATGAGCGTATTCATGTTACGTTGTGAGTGGGAAGCATTTCACCCCCTTCACCTAGCAGGTTGAGCGCTACACTTTGCGTCTTCTATTTCTAATACAAATTGTTTGTTTGTCAGTGTGGCAGCTACCCTAATATTTCCCTACATTCACACTTAGCGCGGTATATACTCTTTCTATATCTATCCTTGTCATACATCAGGAAGTGACACCTCCTCATCCGTCCCCCTTTCCAGAACCTTCTCTGCTCAAGGGGGAGGAAACTCCAAGGGGTATTCCTTCATTCTGTCTCCAGCCACTCCCTGAGCCACTTCCCAGCTCAGATTAAAACAGTCAGGCCTGACTAAATTTTGCCTCTCCTAGCAAAAACTCACTACAAAACGCACCTATCACTATGGGGGAGCTACAAGTAAAAACAGTGCTGCGTTCAAACACAACAGTAAATAAAATCAACAAAACTATGTCACAAAACATAAATATGTCAAGTGAATAAATGGTTACTGTCCCTTTAGCCACTTGCAGACTGCCCCATAGCAGATTTACTGCTACAGGGTGGCCGCACTGCGCAGGATTACATTTATATACGTGATCCTGCACTTCCAGGTATCGAGTGTGACCCGATGTTTGCCGGTACCCGCAAATCGTTCGGTACACTGACAGAATGGCAGTCTGCCTATGTAAACAAGGCAGATTGCTGTTCTGTCAGTACAGAAGGCATGGATCCTGTATTTCTGTAAAGCAGGAACACTGATCCATGCCTTACACTAGTAAAAGCACTTCCCACACTACACTGAAACATTAGCTAGGCACACATTTAACCCTTTCCTCACCTCTGATGCTAACCCCTTCCCTGCCAATGTCAGTACAGTGACCATGCATATTTTTGGCACTGATCAAGGTGTCACTGGTTCACAAAAAAGTGTCAGGTGTCTGATTTGTCCGCTGCAATATTGCAGTACTGCTATAAGTCACTGATTGCCGACATTACTAGTAAAAATAAAAAAAATTTAAAAGATTCCGTAGTTTGTAGATGCTATAACCTTTGCGCAAACCAATCAATATACGCTTATAGGGATTTTGTTTACCAAAAATATGTAGCAGAATACATATTGGCCTAATTTGATGAAGACATTTGATTTTTTTACATTTTTTTATTGGATGTGTTTTAGAGCAGAAAAAATAAAAATATTGGGGTTTTTTTTCCAAAATGTCAGTCATTCTTTGTTTATGGTACAAAAAATAAAAAATGCTAATTGTCAGTTAAAGTAATGCAGTCCAGTGAAAAATGGCTTGGTCAGGAAGGGGGGTAAATCTTCTGGAGGTCAAGTGGTTCAATGACATGGGACAATAATATGTAAATGGTATATGTGCAATTCAAAAGCAAAATAAATAAATATCTGTCCCTTTAAATAATATGAAGCATTAGTGTGCAAGCTATATATAATTCAGTTCATCTATACAGGCAGTCCCTGGGTAACATAAGAAAAAACAGGTGCAGCGCTAATCCAGTTTGTGTGTATAAACACACACCTCAAGCCTCTTAAATCTAAATTATGTGCAAAACACCTCATAAAGTGTTAAACAATTTCTGCAAAATATCACAAGAAAATGTCAAAACTGGGTGCTTAGCATCAGCTGATGCTTCCTAAAGCACCCAGATTGAGCAATCTGACATGTGCAAAACTACAAATATAAAGTGCTATCAAATGATTCAATATAATCAAACAATCCCTCTGTGAAAAGTGCAGCAACAAGTGATTTCACAGTAAATTCGAAAGGGGCCCAAAGGAAGGTATTCCCAATAATGTGCAAACAAAGTCTTTGGAAAAGTGCCAGCATGCTGAGAGATATCCTCCACCAGTTAGTCTAACCACTCCCCTTATTAAGAGTGAAAAAGAGCATCTATTCCCACCATGGGATTGAACAGGCAGCTGGTAATGGTTCCCAATGATGCTCCCCTTGAGCACTTCTGCTAGAACTTCCTGGCAATCTCACCGCATGTAAAGACAAAATGCAAGGGTTTAGTGCTCTCTGTCTTAAAATGTTATTATTCCAATGAAGATAAAATATGCAAACTCACATTCTGTGGCACAATATAGCTGTGCTAACTGGGATCAGTATGTGTACAGCCTGTGTACTTCGATGGCCGTGGTGTGACGTCAGACACAGGCTCCTCCCCCTAGACGCGTGTCATCAGGGTGTGACTTCCTCAGTAGGGGTGGAGTCTGAACGTCATGAGCCAAGCTTATATTCACTGAACTTATCCCATTGGGGCGGTTCTAAGCTACTATGTTCACTGGATGTGATTCCCTCAGAGAGACTGGAGACTCAGTGTTGCAGGGCAGCTCACAGGTGCCCAATCATCCACTCATCCGGAAAGAGATTGAAGCAGGATGTAGTCACCTAGAAGATATGAAGTTTTTTGAAAGGAGATGGGATTTCAGGGTGCCACAACAATAATTCATTGTTTTTTTTATATAAAAGTCATATTTTATTCAACAAAATATATAAAATTCATAGAAAACATTTAAAAATGATCAGATGTGAATCATTTAACATATGTGCATTGGTGCTTGCTCGACATGTTTCGCCATTGCATCGGTTTCTTCAGGAGTCTTAATCACACCATATGTTATCTTATTCACCTGGATTCATTGGAAGAACCTGGAATCACCAAACACTGCTGCAGATGGACAGTTCGAGGAGCATTTAGTGGCCACAGAGAGGATAAAACCACTTGATTGATAAATTAGCCACTTATAATTCAATGGATGTTTTATGCCACAGTGGACAGCGCATAGGAATGATCTGCAGAGCAAGACAAAGCAATAGTCTGCAGCAGCGTCGGTCTATGCTTGTTGAATAAATTGACCACGTGTAATTTTATGGGTAAATGGTTATTTAGGAGGTTTAATCCCACAGTAGTTTGTGCAGAAAGATAATCTGTAGAGCAATAGTCTGCAGCAGCAATGGTCTATACTTATTGCAGGTCCTCTATTGATAAATGAGTGTCCATCCATCAGGGTCAGCAGCCATGATGTAGTCACTTAATTTCATCCCAGGGACACCCTCAGAACATTAATAAAGATAAATCAAAACATGCACAAATAATAGCAAAAATTAGCAAATCCACAACTGGTTAGCTAATAAGAAGCCTGCTAGATCTGAAATGGCACAGCACCGCCATCTGCACATACATAACCGCAAAAAAATGTTTTACACAAGAAAATATATATGAATCAAATATTAAAAAAATAGGTGGAATAAATAAATTACAAATAAAATATACATAAAATATATAATAAAATACAGATAAAAGGTACACATGTATATATATATATATAAAATAAAAAATACACCTAAAACACTCACTTAAAATGTATACACCAAAATTATTGAGACAGACAAAAAACTGAACAATGTTTTCTCTTTCTTAATGGGTGGGTCAATTACTCCAGGGGCCACACAATCTTTCAAAGTTGGAGCTTTATATAAACCCTGGGTCATTTGGCAAATGGGGTCCCAACACTTTGTCCTTTTTAAGGACCTTCCAATGTCTCTTAATGATCCTCTCCACCTGTCTAAACTGGACATTATAATTAAAGATTAATTTATACTCAATACCTGGATTCAATACTTTAGGTTTGTCCTGACATAATGCCATACGATCCACCTCAGCGACTTCCATTCTGACAGTGTCAATGCTAGATCGATCGTAGCCTTTATCCACAAATCATCTAGCTAATAATTCTGACTTGGCCAATAATCGTTTTTTTCTGTGCAATTTCTCTGAATCCTGACAAATTGCCCCTTAGGGATATTACTGAGCCACATCGGATGATGACAACTGTCCAATGGTAGGTATGAATTTCGATCTGTGGGCTTAAAGTGATTGCTAGTGCACATCTTTCCTTGTTTTTTAAAGATCTCTAAAGCTAGAAAGATAACTCGCTCCCTACTCACTGTCCATGTGAGTTTTATACCCCTAGAGTTGGCTTTCATCTTATTCATGAATATCTTGAAGCTGTTCATATTACCCTTCCATACTAGTATCAAATCGTCTATAAATCTTTTATAGCACAGAAGCTCTGCTGGGCGTTTGGACAACACATCCTCTGCTTCCCAGCATGCCATAAACAGGTTCGCTATGCTAGGTGTGAACCTGGCTCCCATGGCTACACCACAGAGCTGTAGGAAATATTCATTGTTGTACCAAAAGTAGTTATGATTCAAACAAAACTTCAAACTTTTAATAATTCATTTCTGTTGTTGAATTGTGAGGTCTGAGTTGGTCAATGCCCATTTCGCAGACCTTACAGCTTGTTCATGTCCTATGATGGTGTAGAGAGATCCTACTTCCGCTGTTGCTAGGATGCAGGATTGAACATCATCAAGAGATTCTATATGCTGGATGATATGTTTAGTATCTTTTATTTATGCTGCTGTAATGACCACTAAAGGCTGCAGGAAAAAGTCGATGTGCTGGCCCAATCGGGCGCAGACCAAATTGATCCCATTAATAATGGTCCAAGTGAAAAAGTCCAAATAACCCTGTGATGGTAAAAGACTTAAAGTGAACAGTGCATAAAAAGTCCAAACAAATGTCCCAAATAAACAATAAAGTTGAGCACAAAGACAGGTAGAATGTGCATAGATTGAATCAGTGGTGAGTTATCATCCAAAGATCGATGTAGAGGATTAATGGTGACAATAAAGACCAACAATTCTTCTCTAAGGTAAAAAAGGTGGACTTTTGCCAGATAGGTTGGGTACACTTGACCGTACAGCCAGTGGACCTTACAGGCTTGTAGTGGGAAATTCCACAAACAGTAATGGCAGGATCTCCGTTGGTGGTGCTGGTGAACTTCTCCTCTTGGGTGGTCCCTTCAGTAGCAATGGAGTCAAGGCTACCCTCGACATCAGACCTCACCGGGAACCATGTGAAGAAAAGAAACCGCTCCACATTGTGTAGTAAAACATACCAGTTTATTCCACTGATACAGGAACAGACAAAATAAAAGCCGGCAAATAAAATGCATAAATGAAAGACTGCGATAGGTACGTGGTCCCCACCCTGTCATATGAATCACTTCCTTTTTTAGCGGAACACTTTTTGTCTATTTGCAATTGAAAAGTGCAGCGCTCTCAACCAAATATTTGTGCTCACTAAATCTTATAAAAACATATACGTGAAATGTTCAATAAATATAACTGAATAATAAAATAGGGTGAAAATAAACAATGTGATCACTCTCAATAATATCAAAATTCTCTATGTGATACCGAAAATAAATAAATAATAGTCCATAAAGAAAAATGTGGCCACATTTTTCTTTATGGACTATTGTTTATTGCACTAATATGTGGAGTTGGTTTTTGTTTGAATTCTGAATTATCTAGAAGTTTTTTTCGGTATCACATAGAGAATTTTGATATTATTGAGAGTGATCACATTGTTTATTTTCACCCTATTTTATTATTCAGTTATATTTATTGAACATTTCACGTATATGTTTTTATAAGATTTAGTGAGCACAAATATTTGGTTGAGAGCGCTGCACTTTTCAATTGCAATTATTCTATGGTGAGTTGAGTGGTATCACATTACAGGTGCTAGCAGCTTAATAAGAGAATTTTTTTTTTTGAAGATATATATTTGCGCTGATTTTGCACAATTTTTGATTATTACTTTTTGTCTATTACCTTTTTCCCATAATAACTCTTACAGGATTGAATTTCCCTTCCTAGGGGTAGATTTCCTCTCACTTCCTGTTGTCTCCCTCCATTTGAAAGTATGAGTCGTATGTAAGTCCGATGTATGTAACACTGTATATCACGTGACCAGTCCAAGAAAAAAAAAAAAAAATGAACGTAAATGTAAAACTTATGAAAAATGTGGAGGTGTCTCCTTTAAAGATATGTATCCAGATGGTTCTTGTCCACTTTTGCACTTCCCCACAATGATAACCACCAACACATCGCACTCACCAGAAGATTTGGCTGCTTAAATTATAGGCATTTTGATATTCTCTCAAGGAGGATGGATCACAGCATCTTGTTCTTAGGAGCAGCCCCTTTAAGGATAGTAACCCTCTGGTGCTGCTAGTATTGGTTTTCGGGACAGTTCATAGAGGCCCCAACTGGGAATGATTCTCTGCTGGACCTGGTAATCCCGAACCATGCAGAGCTTATTACTAATGTTCATATGAAAAAACATCTATGCAGCAGTGACCATAACATGATTTCATTTAATGTTACCTGTAAGCAACAAACACATACGGGAAAGATAACACTTAAAGTGGAAGTCCATGCAAAAACTAAAATCCCTGCATCTATCACATTCTAACATTACCTATCTAAACCCTGTGAAGAAAAAATCAGTATGCATACCTATTCTGCAGGGAATTCAACCTGATCCCACGCTGAGCTGTCAGCTGCGGCTTCGCTGTGTAGGTGGGTGCAGAGGACACGGACGACGGAAGCCCCACAGTAAGTCTATGGGTGACAACACTTCCCATTCATTTCACAGACATTGTCAGCCATGTCCTGTGAAGAGCTGCAGATCAGGTTGGATCGTCTGCAGAAGAGGTATGTATACTGCTTTTTTCTTCACAGGGTTAGATGTTAGAATGTGGGTGGCTATAGATACAGGGATTTTAGTTTTTGCATGGACTTCCAATTTAAATTCAAGAGAACAAATCTTCCAAGGATGAGGGCTGCTCTCCAAGACTTAGACTGGGAGGAAATATTGACATTGATGAACACAGAACAGAAATGAGATACTGTATGTGAACTCACTGCAAAATATATTCCAATGGGCAATACGTTTATAAGGCTAAAAATAAAACCTATGTGGCCCACAGCCAAAGTTCAAAAAAACTATAAATGATAAGAAAAGATATAAAAATTAAGGAATGCTATCATTGTTTAAATGTTACAAAGAATATACCAGAATACTGTATGTAAAAAGGAAATCAAGGCCGCAAATGTTCAAAAGGAGCGACAGATTGAGATAGATAGTAGTACAAACCCCCAAAAATTCTTAATAGTAAAAAGGTCAGGTCTGAGCATATAGACCCTTTACAAAATAATCTAGAGTGCATGACTGGGGACAAAGAGAAGGCAGATTCATACATCCCAACTGTCCCTGATTTCGAGGGACTGTCCCTGATTTGGAACAAAGTCCCTCTGTCTCTCATTCCTCCTCCTTAGTCCTTCATTTTGATCTGATCTATACAATAGTATATAAAATGCACTATTTATCATTCAAAAAGTGTTTCCCACTGCTAAAACTTTCATCCAATTTCTAGATTGTTGCATTTGTAAATTTCAAGTGTCAGTATAAAGGAATAGTAGTGGCAAAAAAAGGCACATGTGGTTTTACATAATCTTTTTTTTGGAGTATAGTTCTCCTTTAAGGGGTATGGCAGGGGGTGTGTCATATGACTACATACTTTTGATAATAGGTGTCCCTAGTTCCCATCTCAAAAAGTTGGGAGGTATGCAGATTTATTAAATACCTTCTTCAGCTTTGTGTATACAAAAGGAGCATGGGGGAGCTGTCCATAATGGGGGTAGTAGTGACACAGCCCCAAATGATCCACAATGGATCAAAATGAATATGGTCAAGAAATATTTAGACAGAAGGGGAATAAAGCACATGGACCAGATAGCATACACGCATGGATCCTTAAATAATTGAGCTCTGTCATTTCCTAATTTTTAGGGACTCGTTAATGATTGGAACAGTACCTCTGGATTGGCGTAGAGGCAGAGCCAATGTGGTGCCTATATTTAAAAAGAGATCAAAGTATTTACCAAATAACTATAGACCTGTTAGTTTAACTTCTATAGTTGGGAAGATACTGGAGAGTTTAATAAAAGACCACATAGATGAGTTCTTGCTGGAAAAAAATATTTAAAGCAACAGACAGCATGGATTTATGACAGACAGAAGTTGTCAAACAAATCTGATTTCTTTTTAAGAGGTAAGTAAAACCCTTGGACAGAGGGGTGGTTGTGGACGTGGTATACTTGGAATTTGCAAAAGCATTTGACACAGTTCCTCTCACATGGCTAATGTATAAGGTAAAGTCTTAGAAAGATCAGTTTGTAAATGGATAGAAAACTGTCTAAAAGACAGAATTCAGAGAGTAGTGGTTAATGATTCTTAGGCCTCATATACACGGACGTTTTTAACGCCACGGTTTGAGCTGTTTTTACAGCTTAACCACTTGCCAACCGTCAACCGCAGGTTGACGGCGACAAGGTGGCTCTCCTGGGCAAACCACCGTCATCTGACGGCGGCTGCCAGATCGCGCACTGTGAGCGCGCGCGCCGCCGGAGGCACGCTCACGTGCTCAATGTGTGCGGGGAGGGCCAGGGAGCGGGTGCGGCGGACTCGATCTCCGCCGGCTACCCGCGATGCACCCCCCCGGAGTGAAAGAATGGAAGTCCGTGTAAGTAAACATGGACCTCCGTTCTGTTAGAGGGGGAAGGGAGTGATCACAGCCTTCCTCTACAAGGAAGCTGTGATCACTCTCCTCCCCCTGCCAGTCAAAGACTAAGACAGTTAGAACACGCCCAGGGAACATAGTTAACCCTTAGAGCGCCCCCTGCAGGTTAACCCCTTCACTGCCAATGGCATTTACACAGTAATCAGTGCATTTTTATAGCACTGATCACTGTATAGATGTCAATGGTCCCAAAAAAGTGTCAAAATGTTCCGAAATGCCCGTTGCAATATCGCAGTACCGCTAAAAATCGCAGATTGCCGCCATTACTAGTAAAAAAAAAAATAAAAACCCAGAAATTAATTCTCATCATCCGTAAACGCGGCCACTTTTGCGCAAACCAATCAATAAACGCCGATTGCGATTTTTTTTATCACAAATATGAGGAAGAATATAAATTGGCCAAAACCGATGAAAAAAAATGTTTTTTTATATATATTTTTTAAATTAGTATTTTAGCAAAAAGTAAGAAATTAGTTTTTTTTGCAAAATTGTCGCTCTTCTTTTGTTTTTAACGGCGATAAGAAATGACGCAGCGGTGATCAAATACCACCAAAAGAAAGCTCTATTTGTGGGAAAAAAAGGACGCAAATTTCGTTTGGGTACAACATCGCACGACCGCGCAATTGTCAGTTAAAGCGACGCAGCGCCGAATCGCAAAAAGGGCTCTGGTCAGGAAGGGGGCAAATCCTTCCGGGGCTGAAGTGGTTAAGAACGCCTCACCATGTCACTCTATGGCCTCATATACACGTTGACGTTTTTGAGCTGTAGATGGCATCGGCGTTCTTAAGCTGTAAATCTAACGCAGGACTTTCGCGTTACGAAGCTGCAGCGTTATGACGTTTTTGACGCTAAGCTGGCAAAACGCTCGCATTAGCACTGTAACGACGTTAACTGGCATTTTTATGTTTTTTGTTTTAAAATGTTCAAAAATCTGGGATCTGGATCTAGGATTAAAAGTAACATTTCAGTGTTTACAGATGACACTAAACTATGCAGTGAAATAATGTCCTTACAGGATGTCTCCAATTTACAAGCCGACCTCAATGCACTGTCTAATTGGGCAACTGTGTGGCAAATGAGGTTTAATGTTGCTAAATGTAAATTTATGCATTTGGGGGCTAAAAATATGCATGCATTATACATACTAGGGGGAGTATAACTGGGGGAATCAATGGTGGAGAAGGGTCTGGGTGTTTGGGTATATCATAAGCCTAATAATAGCATGCAATGCCAAGCTGCGAGCTTTCATGTATTAAGAAAAATATACTGTAGATTCCAGAGAGAGAGATATCATTTTACCCCTGTACAACTCATTAGTAAGACCTCATCTGAAATATGCAGTTCAGTTTTGGGCACCAGTTCTCAAAAAGGATATTGGGGAACTGGAGAAAGTGCAGAGAAGGGCAACCAAACAGATAAGAGGCATGGAGGAGCTCAGCTATGAGGAAAGATTAGAAGAACTGAATTTATTCTCTCTTGAGAAAAGGAGATTAACCACTTACCACTTTTTTTACATTTGGTGGTCACAAGCTAAAAACATTTTTTTTTGCTAGAGAATTACTTAGAACCCCCAAACATTATATATATATATATTTTTTTCAAACACCCTAGAGAATAAAATGGCGATCGTTGAAATACTTTTTATCACACGGTATTTGCGCAGTGGTCTTTCAAGCGCAATTTTTTTGGAACAATTTTACTTTTTTGAGTTCAAAAATAAGACAACAGTAAAGTTACCCAATTTTTTTGCATATTGTGAAAGAGGATGTTACGCCGAGTAAATAGATACCATACATGACATGGTTGAAAATTGCGCACACTCGCGGAATGGCGACAAAATCCGGTATTTAAAAAGTTCCATAGGCGATGCTTTAAATTTTTTTAACGGTTACCAGGTTAGAGTTACAGAGGAGGTCTTTTGCTAGAATTACTGCTCACACTCTGGCGATCGTGGCGATACCTCACATGTGTGGTTTGAACACCGTTTTCAAATGTGGGCACGACTTACGTATGCGTTTTCTTTGCTGCGCGAGCTCGCGGGGAAGGTGGCGATTTAAATCTTTTTTTTTTTTTTTTAATTTTATTTATTTATTTATTTTTAGCACTGTTCCTTCTGATCACTTTTATTGCTATCACAAACATCCCTTGTGATAGTAATATGTGGTGACAGGTACTCTTTTTGGAGGGCGGGGGGGGGGGGTCTAAAAGACCCCCCATCCCTCCTTTGCACTTCACAGTATTCAGATTGCCAAAAATGGCGATTCTGAATACTGTCAAAATTGGCGCCGTTAGCCGCAGTGTAAACCGGAAGTGACGTTGTGACGTCGCTTCCGGAATTTGCCGAAGGAGACCCGATCATAGCCGATTACAGCTTTTGTCAGGTCTCCTTCCAGCCGGCGGACGCGCCGGATCGTCGCTCCGGTCTCCCGGTGGGACAGGAGGCCGGAGAAGAGCGGCGGAAGGCGGCGGGAGGGGGGATGTCCCCTCCCACCCCCTGGGGTAACGACCGAGCGGCTCCCGAGCCGGATCGGTCGTTACCCCTGGATAGCCGACCACCAGCTCTAAAAAATGATACCGGGATATAGCCTGCAGGTGCAGGCTATGTCCCGGGAGAGCCGATCAAACCCGACAGCCGCCTATTTACGCCGCTGGTCGGGAAGTGGTCATCAGAGAGGACAAGGGAGCACTCTATACGGCTGCGGAAAAGAGATTTAATCTCTAAATACAGAAAGGCTTCTTCACTGCAAGAGCTGTGCAAATGTGCAATAGACTCCCTCAAGAGCTGATTCTGTCCAGCTCAGTAGATTGCTTTATAAAAGGCCTGGATTCTTTTCTTAATGTACATAATATAACGTCATACTAATATTTATAGGTTGAGTTGATCCAGGGAATATCCAATTGCCTTTTGGGGTATCAGGAAGGATTTTTTTCCCCTGTGTGAGCAAATTACATCATGTTTTTCTCAGTGTTTTGTTTTCCTTTGGATCAACTGTTGGTATAGAATTGGGTATATAGGATTGTATTTATTTTTCTTTTTTCCCCCTTTTATTGGTTGAACTAGATGGTCTTTTTTCAACCAGACTAACTATGTATCTTTCCAGGACCAGCAGATATGTAGTACAGCTGTGTAAAAGTGCTCACCATAGGAGTCAAAATGCTCCTATTTTAAAAACTGGACTCAACAAACCAATATAAAAAGCAAGTATCAAAAACTCACAAAAATGGCTGCCACATGCACAGCTATGTGGCAGCAAGCTCCACACAACGCATTTCACGATCCAGCGCATCCTCAGAGGTCAAAAACACATAGACTTAGAGATGACTTAGAGATGTCTGGTGGAAACTTGGAAGTGTTCATCTGTCCTGTGACATTGTGAGTACTGACCTGAACTCAAGATCCTAGTAACAGTGTGCTGTTTTATCTTTGGGGCGATAAGTGCCAGCTTTTACAAGGTCACAGTTTTGGCCATTTCCCCTTTGTCCCTGGCATAAAGACTGTTCAGGGTAGCCTAGCATAGTGAAATGTGTCCTCCTGTTGCTACGCAGTGCTCTTGGAGTATCCCATACCATCCTAACCCCTCTCCTGTTACAAGTAGTACAGCAGTAAATCTTAAAAAGACAAACCCCCAGACTGTTCATTGGAGCCAGATTGAATGCACTGTTGTTTGAATGACTAGGGGCCTCTGCACTGTTTGGGAAGGAACAAGTTAAATGTACTGATCAAATATATAATGGGAAAATACCGCTATCTTGGTAACACAGAAATCAGCAGCTAGCACAACAAACTGACACATTTGTATAGAAAATTAAACAAAAAGTGTAGCGCTTGAATTAATACAAGTGAATTTTACAAGGTATAAATGCCCAGCAAACCATAATAGGTGCCTGTATAAAATGTATATAAACAAAGTGAACACGTTATGACACACATAACCCTGATATAAACAGGGTATTTAAGGTGACTTAGTGCATATATGTAACCATACTGTTCATAAATCAAATGTCCATACCACCATCACAAGTGGCACTAAAATGTGTCCAATGGGTATAGACACACAAAAAAGAAGTCCTGGTGCTTATTTAGTGATAATAAAAAGTGTCTAAACACATAAAAGTGACTGGTGCCAGCATTCAAAATTCCATGAAAAAATCCTCAACCGTATATATTATGTGCTTACCAGAATCTGGTAAGTAACCAGCAAATAAACCACTTGTATGGCAGGTATCCACTAGGCATCAAGCTGTAGAGCTATTTCACAAGGCTTCATACGATCCTGTTGCTCACACGCAGGTAGGGGTGAACCACATGGATATCCGAGATTCTAATCACAAGGATTGTTCGCTAAATCCTGCGTGTTTGCTATATTTCCTATGTTTACATATTTGCACTAAGTCACCTTAAATACCGTTTATATCAGTGTTATATGTGTCATAACGTGTTCACTTTGTTTATATACAATTTATACAGGCACCTATTATGGTTTGCTGGGTATTTATACCTGGAAAAATTCACTTTTATTAATTCAAGTAATACTTCCGCCATGGCCAGAACAGAAAGGCCCCTGCCACAATTGGTAATGGGGCCTTACTATGTTTCTCCAACATTTGTTACATGAGGGGATGTTTTTCCTCCCCTCTTGGACAAGAGGGGATCACTGTGCTGGCAGTTTTAGTCCCTGTGTCTAGTGTCTTTCCGGTCTCCGGATGCCGTCATTCTGGTTCCGGATGTTGGTGTCGCCGGAACCAGAAATGAAGCATACACTCATGATACGGCTAAGCCCGCGCACTGGCGACATAAGGGGACACCAGGGATGGTGTCTGACGCCATTCCTCCATCACACTGTGTAGTGCGAAGATCAGGTGATCATCTCTGCCTTTCCTCCCCTCAATAACTGGGCATCTGGACATTTCCTCACTTGACGGCTCAAGGGAGACAGGAGTGTATGCATTGGGGAGACGTTTTTTATTCAAGATAGGTAAGAAGTCACTCTACTGAATAGGGAAGGTTAGCTACATATATATATATATATATATATATATATATATATATATATATATATATAAAGTGTTTTGAATCGTTCGTCAAACGATTTACATCGTACCCTCTACCCACCAGAGCATCCGACAGAACGTAACTTTAGACGACGTTACTGGGCCAATGACGCAAGTGGTCTGTAGTTGTGTTAAAGATAGGCGAGGCGTGCACAATTGGAGCCGCTGTACAGTTACCGACATTTGTTTCTCTTTGAACATTTATTGAGTACTTTCTTATTTCAATGCAATTTTGGTTCGTGTGGTAACAAAAAGAACACTTTAAGGGTTATTCAAACTACACAGTGTACTGGGAGAAGGATAACTTTTTTGTTTTCAACCTAAGTTTTACCGGCTGAAGTTTTACCGGGGGTACCAGTGGTGGGTAGAACTTTTCAAAGGGGGGAGTGTATATGATTACACGGTGTTTGTCCTTCAATTATAGTGGTTGGTAAGGGTAAAATAATTCCACATAGGTATATTTACCGGGTGGGACATATATATATATATATATATATATATATATATATATATATATATATATA
>BLSH010248096.1:24175-37572 GCA_018402905.1 Glandirana rugosa | reverse complement strand
CCGCTATTGGTCTGACACTAACCCACATTGGATAGATCCCTCCAAGACTGTTGGAATCAAAAAATTGATGGTATGGTGTGGTATATGGGGTACAAAGATAGTGGGGCCATTCTTCATCAATGGAAACCTCAAGGCCACTGGATATGCGAAATTGCTACATGATGATGTGTTTCCCTCTTTATGCACTGAAGCTGGCATGTTCCCTGAGTTTTTCCAGCAAGATGGTGCACCACCACATTATGGGTGTCAGGTCCGAGCATTCCTAGATGAACAGTTTCCTGGAAAGTGGATTGGTCTTCGTGGGCCAGTTGAATGGCCCCCAAGGTCTCCCGATCTGACCCCCTTAGACTTTTATCTTTGGGGTCATCTGAAGGCAATTGTCTATGTTGTGAAGATACGAGATGTGCAGCACCTGAAACTACGGATACTGGAAGCCTGTGCTAGCATTTCTCCTGCGGTGTTGCTATCAGTGTGGGAAGAGTGGGAGAAGAGGGTTGCATTGACAATCCAACACAATGGGCAGCACATTGAACACATTTTATAAGTGGTCAGAAACTTGTAAATAACTCATGAAAGAATAAAGTTACGTTAAAACCAAGCACACCATTGTTTTTCTTGTGAAATTCCCAATAAGTGTGATGTGTCACATGACCCTCTTCCTATTGAAAAAACAAAAGTTGGATTCAAAATGGCCGCCATGGTCACCACCCATCTTGAAAAGTTTTCCCCCTCACATATACTAATGTGCCACAAACAGGAAGTTAATATCACCAACCATTCCCATTTTATTTAGGTGAATCCATATAAATGGCCCACCCTGTATATATATTTATATATGCACACACTTTTTTGTCTTTTTCCCCAACAGTTTCCCCCTTCTTGCTTCCAACACAGTGGGTGGTAGAAAGCTCCCCTTAGGCAAGCTCTTTCCTCCATGTTTGGCAATATAGATCGGGGTCTAATGTCGGAGATACTTAAAACGTATACAGATAGACATATATATATATTTCCTAATTTTTAGTCAGATAATACCCTTCAGTAAGTATATTTGGAGTGATCAGTGCTGGAGACAACTCCTTCAATCCACATCCCATATATATAGCAATTGTAAAGAACGAGAAACAGATCAGAGGCTATGCCTCGTCTATTAAAAGGGATTTTCCTGGATTGATGGTTGTCTAAAGCGAGCACACAACTTCAAAATACATTGTTTAAAAGAGTATAATTTTATTCAATACAAAAGTTCATAAAATTTTCCATCAAAACTATAGATGTTTATTACGCATTACACACAGAGTATCCAAAACGACTTGGATTGATTGATTGCTTGGCGTATGTGGTGTTATCGAAGTTACGCAGAAATCTCTGCTTCCACAGGATAGCTTCACATATTTATACATCTACTAATCAAACATAATGTTATAAACATCATATAATCCAAAGTACATTTATTACATTTTCAAAAGATTAACAGATATAAACATGCTCACTACTTACTATTTGCACCAGTATGTGGTGTCATATAGGGCAGCCAGAGGTCCACCTCGTTCATTACAATTGCTATATATATGGGATGTGGATTGAAGGAGTTGTCTCCAGCACTGGTCACTCCAAATATACTCATTGAATGACTTTAATTGGGGATGCAGAACCCCATTTCCAATTGTGACCAGTTCTGGTGTGAGAATTAATGTGTTGCCCCTTCAGGGGAGACTACAGAAAACTGTATAGGAAGATATGATTACTGCTTTCGTAGGTGATACATACCTGGAATAGGTACATTAGACAATGTCTCAGATATTTGGCGCTAGCTGGGAGGGGTTTCTAGACTCCATCCAGAGAACATGCACTCCATCAACACAGAAGGAGGCCGGATTGGATGCCTATTTTCTCAAACTAAAAAAATATATGGAGAAAAAAATCTAACTTAGGCTGGCAATTCTGCTTCTATGAGTGATATATTAAGGAAGGGGTTAACCCACAGGGGCTAAGAATCCAGGTGTTTCCATCATTCAAGGTTAACGACATCACCTTTCACGAGCACTGGGAAGATCAATTGACACAGTGCTCAGCAAGGATGATGGAAATGCTCAAAGAAAAATATATGAAAGATCTGGCAATATTAGAGAACGAGATTGAAGAACTTAGATCAACAAGTAACCGTTTCTCCCACAGTGCAGACTTCAAAAAGAGGGAACAAGAACTTATACAACATCTTGAGAATTTTAACAAGAATATAGTCACAAGGAAGAACAAAAGTTTTACAAGGATAAATTGGCCTTTGTGGGGGGACTATGTGTATAGATGGCAGAGGGGGAGGGATGGTAGAAGGAACAGACCATTTAGACCGAATTTTGATTGAGGTTTGCCTATGTATCAATCTGAGTCTGATATTTCTGTACTGTCATCTGCTTCTTCCCAGAAATCCAGTGCTACAGTACAAAGAGGTAAAACCACAAGAGGAGGACCAAGAAAACAGAGTAATGGGGGTCGGTACAACTCACAGGGAGGGACACACAAATAGCGTCCACTCTAACCCCAGAAACCTTCTCCGGGCTGGAGAAAGAAAACAAATGTAGTGACTGTAATGATATCACATGCGGGACACACAAAACCTGCACCATTTTGTGAGGGGTCAGCCATGACAGTTGTAACTTAGGAAACCCCTGACTCCTCATTCTCTCTCCCCTCAACTTAGGAATTTCTAGGTCCTCGTACCAGGCTCCAAAAAGTCTGGAGATGTTTTGGCAAGCCTGATCATAAACCAATAAATCAGATCCATTAAGAGACAGAACAGGAGGCCTGGATGATAAGGAAAGGACCATAAATCCCCTCCCTTAGGCTGCTGTGACATTCCAGAGACCCTCAGGCAATCTTAAAGGTAAAAATTTTACCCACATTTCACAACTCCAGATAGGAATGTGACATCCCATCTCGAGATATGGTTTTTATCCTGCAAATTGCATATTAGGGAGGGTTGTTATTCCACGGTCCGCCCTCGACAGCCCACAGGCCCTCCTTACCCATGTGAGTGGTCAGGGGCATATGGCCTCACCCCCTAGCCTTCAGAGAAAAAGGGAATAGACCAGACAGTGCTGAGTTCTCACCTTACCATCAAAGAAAGAACATCCGAGAACCAGTGGACTCATCAACGAATCTCTGATTAATCACGGACATTTAAATGCAAGTAACTTTTCCCGCTTCCATTCTGTCTTATTTCTTTGCTGCTGTATATTATGCCTCTAATTGCTTTGTAACACAATTTTTCTGGGATTCGGGATGAGGACATGTACAAGGACTTTAGGGTCCAGGACTTTTGGACACTTAAGATCCTCATACAGTTACTTGACAAAAACGACAACCGATTCCTCCTCTTCGGACGAGGAGGAGCTGGACTCTGAACCCGTACCTATTAAATTCAAAGCCAAGTCGCGTAAATTTCCCAAACTTCAGACATGCCCAGCTATCTGGGCATTTCTAAAACAAACTGTCAAAGAAATTGACAAATTTCCAGTGGACAACCATCCTCCACTTAACCTTATGAGGCAACAACAGGATGCCTTGTCGGGCCTAGTTCATAACGACCACATTGTGATCAAGCCCTCTGACAAGGGGGGGCATTGTGGTCCTTATGGACAGAAATCAGTATGTCGAAATGTGCAATCCCATTTTGAGCAACACTGAATGGTACCAACAGATATCTGAGGAGATGCTTCTTGCTTATCGATCTGAGTACAAAACCATCATAGCAACAGCATTTATTCAAGGCCTGATTGACAAGGATCTATTTGAGTTCCTGGATACCAAGTGGCCCATCACATCGACCTTCTATGCCCTCCCTAAGGTCCACAAATGCCTACACAAACCACTAGGATGTCCAAATGTGTCAGGCATTGGCTGCCATATGGAAAGGGTAAGTCAATTTATTGATAGCCATCTTAGACCTCATGTGACAAGGTTACCTTCATATCTCAAAGACACTCTTGAACTCTTAAAAGTGATTGAAGGCCTTACGGTTCTTCTAGGAGCAAGATTAGTAGCCATAGACATTGAGACGCTGTATTCCAGCATCCCTCATTCAAAGGGGGTGGAAGTTGTCTCTCTCGACCTTTCTGAGGGAATTGGACTAGAATACATGGCCTTTTAATGAGTTCATACTACAATTACTTCAGCATGTTCTTACTTGCAACACCTTTCTTTTTAACGGATCCACCTACCTCCAGGTACAGGGGGTTGCAATGGGGACCTCCTGTGCCCCATCGTATGCCAACCTGTACCTGGTGGGTTGGGAGAGATCCTTATTCACGGATGACACCTCGTCTGTATACCTCCGCCACATATTGTTGTGGCTGAGGTATATAGATGATGTTTTGGTCATCTGGATGGGTACAGTTGAGGAGCTCTCTGATTTCATGACTTACATCTCATGCAATCAATACAATCCAAAATTTACTTTTCAATCGGACCCAGTCAGTATCCCATTCCTGGACCATAGATTGTTCATCAGTCCTGAAGGATCAGTATATACATCCCTGTATCGTAAAGATACGGTAGGGAATACAATCCTACAATATAGCAGTGCACATCCCCGATCCCTGGTATGTAGTATACTGTAGAGTCAGTATCTCAGACTGCGGAGGAACTGTTCCAGGGATGGGGATTTTGAAGTAGAGGCACGTGCCCTATTCAATTGCCTACGGGCTTGGGGCTATAGTAAAAAGGTACTGAAAAGAGCTTATCAGAGAACCAAGTCAATCGAAAGGGAAGATCTTATTTTCAACTCCAAGAAACGCACTAACTGTAATACCACAAAACTCATAACTACTTTCAGTGGCCAACAGGATGCATTTGGACAACTCCTCGCCAGAAACTAGCACTTTCTGGCAGAGGATGCGATTCCATCAAAGAATGTTAGAGATCGGCCGGAAGTAGTCTTTAGGACATGCGGGACCAGTTGGTACACAGCCATTACACACCCCCGGACCCAACGGAGGGGGCCGTGAGAGGTAATGGTACATACAGGTGTGGTGGCTGTGCGCAGTGTCCCTGGATCAAGGAGGGGGCAGTATTCCCGCTACCAAGGGGAGGTAATGTGAGGCTAAGGTCCTATGTGGATTGTCAAATGGTGGGGGTGGTATATATGGCCACATGCATATGTGGTGCGTTTTATATTGGAAAGACCAAGAGGACCCCCTGATGAAGAAAGTCTTTTATGTGCATTTCGAAATGGGTTGGAAGCCCCAATCTACTAGTAGCCATGGTGGCATCCAGGCCCATCAACAAATGGTTGGGAAATACCATCTCATTAATCTAAGTTAGCTGGGATATAATGTATAGGATTGTATAATGTCCATATGTTTTTATCTTCTGTCAAAACATTTCAATATAAGAGTATAAAGTACAAGAAATTTAATAAAATATGATTTTCCAGTAAAATTAATGGTTACTCAATTGCCTAAAAAATCCAACTTTGAGAGGTTTTTCACTTGAACTGTCTGGGAAATCTGTTGCCAGTGCAAGGGGCATTTTCAACATGGACAGTAGAGAGTTAACAGATGCAATGAGAAGAGCCCACCCAATGTAAGGCTGTAAGGGCTCGTTTACACTTGCTTTAAAGCACATTAATGCCCCTACTGCTTCAACAAGCTTTTATGATGTGTTTTTGAGGCTTTGGTGGTGCTTCGATGAGGCTTCGGTGGTGCTTCAATGAGGCTGCAGTGGTGCTTCAATGAGGCTCCGGTGGTGCTTCAATGAGGCTCTGGTGGTGCTTTGATGATGCTCTTTTGAAGCTTTGTTGACGTTTGGCGTTTGTGTTTGTTGATATCTCACACTTGCAATTTTGCAATTTCTCCAAAACAAAGGGAAGCTAAAGCTGAATTACAGCCTCTGAAAATCTGCAGGTGCTTCAAGTGAGCTTTTCACAAGCTTTGTCATAGACTTCTATGGAGGTGTTGAAGAGGCTTTGAAGCATGGCTAATGCTACATGGGGTATAATTTTTGACGCAAAGCTGAAGCGAAGCAAAGCAGACGCAAGGTGTAAACAAGACTGTAAGTTAACCATTTTATTTAGTGACATGGGCTTTGACTGGCGTTACGAGAGCTTTAACAAAGCGTGTCTGACGCCCTGTTTTGAAGCAAGTGTAAACGAGCCCTTAGTGCCAGAGCTACCAAGCAGAAAGAGCTTGTTCAGATTTCAGAGGTTGCACATGTCCAGAGGAGGTGGAGAGCTGGCATGTTCAAGAGACAGAGAGAGCATACATGGAGCTGCACATCGCACAATAGCACTGTGACGTTATGCGAGGCCCCATAATGGATGGGCGATACTTGTCGCCTCGCATGTGATCACTTTGAGGCGACTAGCACCAGCCAGCTACCTTGGCAGAGCTGTTCAGCCCCGAACTTTATGGTCCACTCAAACCCCTCTCCACCTGCATTTAATGACCAGGAAGAGAGCAGAGGAGAGCTCTATCCTGGATCTCAGAGGGAGAATGCTGAGTGAGCTCTGTGTGATAATTTGGACTCAAAGATCAAGGTTTGCACTGTGCTTATGTTTTGTGGGTGTAGGGCACAGCCCCACACTGTATTGAGAGGAAACCGATTGTTTAGTTTTGCGCCGGATGGTGAGGTTTTGTTTTCTGTTTTGTTATGTGTTTTGATCTTGCAAACCTGTGATAATAAAACTGGCAATCCGCCAGATCTTAAAGAAACTGACCTCCATGCTGAATATTTTCCTCTGAAAAGTGATCCCCGCAAGCTAATCTCTCACATGTGGTGGAGTTTAGTGAGGCAGCTTTCAAAGATTTAGGAAATGTTGAAGGCCCTGCTGCAAGCCAAGGCAGCCCAGCGGGAAACCAACCACCAGGTCGCAGAGACTGCTGCAACACAATGGGCAGCTCAGCGGGAAACCAAATTATCGCAGCACAACAGGCGGCTCAGCAGGAGGCAACTCGCTAGGCTATTGCAGCACAACAGGAGATGAACCGGCAGTTTGCAGAATCCCTGCTGGAGTTAAAAAAGGGGCCTGCACCTCCAGTACGCGCCTCTTACGACATGCAGATGATGACACCTGCGGATGACAGAGGCGTACCTCATGACTTTTGAAAGAGTCGCTCTTCGCGAAGGATGGCCAAAAGAACAGTGGGCGGGACTGCTAGCACCATTCTTGACTGGCGAACCTCAAAAAGCCCATTTCGATCTGCAAACAGATAAGGCCCAAGACTATGAGACTCTAAAGGCAGCACGCCTGGGGGTCACTATGGCAGTCTGGGCCCAATGCATGCATCAGTGGACCTACCGCACTGACAAGCCCCCACCCTGTTCACAGATGTTCGACCTGGTTCATCCTACCAGGAAAGGACTACAGCTGGAGACCTTGTCAGGTCCCCAGATTGTGGAGCGCGTGGTCATCGAAAGCTATCTACGTACGCTTCCTGCTGCCTCGAGGAAATGGGTCAGTCATGGGGACCCCAAAACCGCCAACCAACTCGTGGATTTGCGGAGAGATACACGGCTGCTGAGGACTTGTTGTGCCCCTCTGCGCACCACTCCAATGTATCTAGAGGGGAAAGGTCGCCCAGTGGACCCGGTAAGACTGTTCCAGGTTTCAGGGGCTTGGGGAAATTTGATAAGGCTGATACAACTAAAGGGACTGGGGACTCTAGACCTCGAGACTAGCCAAAGAAGCCAGGAAGGTCTTGGAGACCCTTGAGAGGACTGGGTATAGAGCACATACACTGCTACCAATGCCATGCATTGGGCCATATTGCTGCCAATTGCCCCCTGAATGATGAACCCATGCAATGCGATTATACTTATGTGAAAAGACGCCTTTCTCTTTTTGCACAGGTTGCATATACAGCATCATGTTTAAGTCGCATGGAGAAGCAAATGTGTGTGATTTTTGTTGATGGGAGACCAGTCACTGCACTGCTTGACTCGGGTAGTGTGGTAACATTGGTAAAAACATTGTTAAAAGCAATTGTGTAAACCCTGCAAGGTTACACCCTAGCACTGTCAGGGTAATTTGCATCCTTGAGGACACTCGTGACTACCAGATGGTGGTGTTTGAGATTGACACCCCTTACGATAGTGTGACTCTGGAGTCTGGAGGATAGAGCTCCCCCTGCTGCGGAAGCACGGGACCTCTCAACAGACCCATGTTGCCAAATGGAAGGGGAAACTAGTGGCAGGACTGAGGAAGGAGGAGACCCTCTTCCTTTTCCTGTACTGGCTGGGGAGCCAGAGGAGCTGGAAGATAGCTCACAGCGGGGGGCTAATGACCCAGACAATGTCTCTGACCCTGACGGGGAGCGTGAACTGAATGTAGTACCTGACGTAGAGGTCTGGAGAGAGAACTTCTGTACAGAACAACTACAGGATGTCAGTCTCCTTAGAGCCAGAGAAAACGTGAAGGTGATGGATGGGGAACCTGTGGACCCCAATTGGGGGGGTGTCTTTTCCCAACATTACGCTTAAAAATATTTTGTTGTATCAGGTGGTGAAACGTGGGGAGGACAAAGTGGAACAGCTAGCAGTTCCCAAACCCTTCCACAGGATGGTGCTAGATCTGGCCCATGGGCATGTAATGGGGGGCATCTGGATATGGAGAAAACCTATGAGAGAATAACCCAGAGATACTTTTGGCCTTGGTTGTATGCAGACATCAAAGAATGCTGTGAATCATACCCTGAGTGTCAAATGACGGCCCCGTCACCCCATTTTCATAGTCCCCTTGTCTCTCTTCCCATAATTGAAGTGCCATTTGAGTGAATAGGCATGGGACCAGTAGTGAAATCTGCCCTGGGACATCAGCACATCCTGGTGATTCTGGACTATGCGACCCGCTATCCTGAGGCCATACTCTTGTGGAACACCTCCGCTAAGACTATCGCCAAGGAGCTGGTCCAGGTGTTTAGTCGGGTGGGGATCCCTAAAGAGATCTTGACGGATCAGGGTACCCCATTCATGTCCAGAGTGACCAGAGAATTGTGCAAGTTGTACAAAATCTCCCATCTCCGTACCTCTGTTTACCACCCCCAAACTGACGGACTGGTGGAAAGGTATAACAAGACCCTCAAGACTATGCTAAAAAAGGTGGCGGATAAAGATGGGTGAAATTGTAATTTTTTTCTGCCGTACCTCATGTTTGCAATACGAGAGGTTCCTCAGGCGTCTACGGGGTATTCCCCCTTTAAACTCTTGTATGGTAGACATCCCACGGAGCTGCTAGATGTCACAAAAAAGAGTTGTGGGAAGGAGAGGCCATCCCATATAGAAGCGTCATAGAGCACATCTCCTTGATGCTGGGTCAAATCGCAGCTGTTCTGCCCCTTGTACAAGAGCATATGGAGCAAGCCCAGGAAGCCCAGAGAAGGGTTTATAATCAGGGTGCCAAAACCCGTACTTTTCAAGACAGAGTGCTGGTGCTAGTCCCCACAGCTGAAAGTAAATTCCTAGCAAAGTGTCAGGGCCCCTTTGAGATTAGGGAAAGAGGGGCGTAAACTAAAAAGTTTACCAGCCTAGGAAAAGGAAACTGGAGCAGATTTACCATGTTAATCTCCTAAGGAAGGACAGAGAGAGTTTATTGGCAATGCCCACTCCCCAAAAGGACAGGTTACCCCTGACCCCGGATGTCCCCATAACTGAGTCCTTGTCACTGATGCAACAAAGCGGCGTTAAGGAATTTGTCAGTAAAAATAGAGACTTTCTCTTCCCTACCCAGACTGACCACTGTACTACAATATGACATAATCACGGAATCACGGGTCCGTGTAAATGTAAAACCCTACCAAATACCTGAGGCTAGACGAGAGGCGGTGGCGAGAGAAATAAACCCATGTTGGAGTTAGACGTAATAGAGGAGTCCCACAGCACCTGGTCGAGCCCTATAGTACTGGTCCCAAAGCCCGATGGCACTATCCAGTTCTGTAACGATTACAGGAAGCCAAATGACGTGTCTAAGTTTGACGCATACCCGATGCCGCGGGTTGACAAACTTTTGGATAGGTTGGGAGGTGTCCGGTACATAACAACCCTAGACCTAACTAAGGGATACTGGTAGATCCCCCTAACGGAGTCAGCAAAGGAAAAAACTGCCTTCTCTACCCCTGAGGGGTCCTTCCAATACAAGCGGATGCCGTTTGGTCTGCATGGGGCCCCTGCATCCTTCCAGAGGATGATGAACAAAACTTTGAGGCCGCATCAGCCCTATGCAGCGGCCTATCTGGATGATGTGGTCATCCACAGCCCAGATTGGGAATCACATCTGCAGGCAGTGGTAGATTCGCTGAGGGTAGCAGGTTTAACAGCCAGCCTGAAAAATGTGCCATAGGTCTGGAGAAGGTCAAATACCTTGTGTATGTTATTGGTTGGGGTCTGATCAAGCCCCTGACCAATAAGATTGAGGCCATTCAAAAGTGGCCCCAACTGGTGAACAAGATACAAGTTTGTGCCTTCCTGGGGATTACAGGGTATTAGTGACGCTTCATCCCTGACTTGCCACCATTGCCATCCCTCCGACCCATCTGATGAAGGTTAGAGGGTCAGGAATGGTTAAGTGGAATCCTGAAGCCGAGAAGGCCTTCCAGAAGTTGAAGCAAGTCCTTTGTGTACAGCCGGTGCTCGTGACCCCAGACTTCACAAAGCGGTTTGTGGTTCAAACCGACGCCTCTGAGGTGAGACTAGGTGCTGTTCTGCCCCAGATCAAAGATGATGAGAAGCACCTGGTCGTCTACTTAAGCAGGAAGCTTAATAGGCATGAAAGGAATTATGCCACTGTCGAGAAGGAGTGCCTGGCTATCAAGTTGGCCTTAGAGGCCCTAAAATACTACCTGCTGGTAAGGTCATTCAGGCTAGTCACCGACCATGCCCCCCTTAAGTCCATGTGTAACAACCGGGAGAAAAATAGCCAGATGACTAGGTGGTTCCTGGCCCTACAGCCGTTTAAGTTCTCAGTGAGCGGAGGAGAGCTCTATCCTGGATCTCAGAGGTAGAATGCTGAGTAAGCTCTGTGTGATAATTTGGACTCAAAGATCAAGGTTTGCACTGTGCTTATGTTTTGTGGGTGTAGGGGACAGCCCCACACTGAATAGAGAGGAACCCATAGTTACATGTTTAGTCAGGTTGAAAAAAGACACAAGTCCATCTAATTCAACCGAAAAAAAAAAATATATAAAAATGATATATAACCATTCAATCCCATATACAATCCTTCACTCATAGTTGATCCAAAAAAAGGCAAAAAACCCCAGCAAAGCATGATCCAATTTGCTATAGCAGGGGAAAGAATCCCTTTCTGATCCCCCAAAATTTCTTCCTGATCCCCCAAGAGGCAATCGGATTCACCCTAGAACAACTTTACCTAAAAATGTTAATACCCAGTTATATTATTTACATTAACCACTTCCCGCCTGCGCCATAGCCGAATGATGGCTACAGCGCGGCTCTAAAATACTGGGAGGCCGTCAATAGACGTGCTCCCCTTTGGTTTGTGCTGGGCGCGCTCCCGCGATCTCCTCACAGAGAGCCGGAACGGGGCACCACCGTTGTAAACACCGGTTCCCCGTTCTGTGAGGGGGGGCATGCCAGATCTACTGATCCCAGTCACTGGGATCAGTTAGATCTGTCATGTCCCTGCCAACCCCCCCCCCCCCACAGTTAGAACACACCCAGGGAACACATTTAACCCCTTCACTGCCCCCTTAGTGTTAACCCCTCCCTGCCAATGACATTTATACAGTAATCAGTGTCTATTTTTAGATCTGATTGCTGTATAAATGTCATTGGTCCCAAAAATGTGTCAAAAATGTCCGACATGTCCGCCGCAATATCGCAGTCCCGATAAAAATTGTAGATCGCCGCCATTACTAGTAAAAAATAAATAAATAAATAAAAATAAACCAATGTCCATAGTTTGTAGGCGCTATAACGTTTGCGCAACCCAATCAATATACGCCAATTGCGATTTTTTTACCAAAAATATGTAGAAGAATATATATCGGCCTAAACTGATGAATAAATTAGTTTTTTTATTTTTGGATATTTATTATAGCAAAAAGTATAAAATATTGTCCCTTTTTCAAAATCGTAGCTCTTTTCGTTTATAGTGCAAAAAATAAAAACTGCAGAGGTGATCAAATACCACCAAAAGAAAGCTCTATTTGTGGGAAAAAAAGGACACCAATTTTGTTTGGGTACAACGTCGCACAACCGCGCAATTATCATTCAGTGAGTGACAGTGCTGAAAACTGAAAATTGGTCCAGGCAGGAGGGGGGTTTAAATGTCCAGTAAGGAAGTGGTTAAGGAAATAATCCAGGCCTTTTTCAAAGCAATCTACTGTGCTGGCCAAAACCACCTCTGGGGGGAGTTTATTCCACATTTTCACAGCTCTGCCCGTTAAGAAACCTTTCCATATTTGGAGATGAAATCTTTTTTCCTCTAGATGTAAAGAGTGACCCCTTGTCCTTTGTGATGACCTTAAAGTAAATAACTCAACACCAAGTTTACTATATGGATCACTTATGTATTTGTACATGTTGATCATATCTTCCCTTAATCTCCTCTTCTCAAGAGAGAACAAATTCAGTTCCTCTAATCTTTCCTCATAACTGAGCTCCTCCATGCCTCTTATTAGTTTGGTTGCCCTTCTCTGCACTCTCCAGTTCCCTGATATCCTTTTTGAGAAATGGTGCCCAAAACTGAACTGCATATTCCAGATGAGGTCTTACTAATGATTTGTACAGGGGCAAAATAATGTCTCTATCTCTGGAGTCCATACCTGTTTTAATACAAGAAAGGATTTTGCTTGCTTTTGAAACCACAGCTTGGCATTGCATGCCATTATTAAGCCTATTATCTACAAAAACCCCAGATCCTTCTCAATTATGGATTCCGCCAGTTGTACTCCACCTATTATGTATGATGCATGCATAGTCTTAGCCCCCCAAATGCATAACTTTACATTTATCAATATTAACTTCCTCGCATCCGCGCTATAGCCGAATGACGGCTACAGCGCGGCTCTAAAATGCCGGGAGGACGTCAATAGACGTCCTCCCATTCGGCTCGTGCTGGGCGCGACGTAGTATGTATTATCCACCTCATGTTGACCGCCTTAGGTATTAACTCTTCCTAGACCCCAAAAACATCTATTATCCGAATTATTACCGTACGTTACGGTTCGACACCAAAGTTTTCGTTCGTTTTAGGAAAGAACATAATTTTGTCCATACCTGAGGTCTCTATCTCTGTAATAAAACGGGGACATGTTTAGTAATCATTCTGGAGTAGACCTTATACGTCAAGTCAAAACCCGTGGTAAAGAGTTTTTCCTATAGTCCCTTGACCTCTCACGTCTCTTCCCGTTGGTTTGATTATTCTCCGTACCTCCTCGAGTCAA
>BLSH010248096.1:9760-24165 GCA_018402905.1 Glandirana rugosa | reverse complement strand
ACACCTGAACCGGGTGACCTCGGAAGGATAGCTGGGGTAGCTTCCTGGTGGTCTTCATTATCTCCTCCTTAACCGCATAGAAATGGGGTTTGACGATGATGTCCCTTGGAAGTCCATCTGTGCGAGGAGCCTGAAGGGCTCTATGAGCTCTGTCCAGTTCCAGTCTGTGGTCTGGGATGTTTGGGATGATTTCTTTAATGAAGGAACGAACTGTCTCCTGAACATCCTTAATGGTTTCCGGCACCCCCCGTAGGCGAAAGTTATATCTACGGGACCGGTTCTCTAGGTCATCAATCTTGGAATGGGCTGCTTCCAGCTGATCCTGGAGATCCTGGATTCTTGCCGTGTTCTGGTTTGCTCTTGCGATGGTTTGGTCCGTTTTTTGTTCAACCACTTCAATCCTAGAGCCCAGGCTCTGCAAGTCAGCTTGGATAGTTGAAGTTATCTGGGACGCAGTTTGGGCCAGGCCTTTCGCCAGCATTTTAGAGAAGGTTTCCATCAAGAATCTCAGATCTGGTGGTGGTGTTGGAGTGGGAGGCCCCAACAAGGCTGGGGTATCAGGGTCAGGGATCCCAGCTCCCCCCGGGGAAGCAAACATTTCTTCCAAAGTCCTTTCCAAGAGGGACACTGTAGATGCCGGGGACGTGTTTTGGGGAGGCAGAAAATTAGAAGATGGCGGGTCCTGATCGGGAAGGACTCGGGAACCTCCCTCTACCCCTGCCTCCATATCTTCAGGAGAGTCTCTAGCTTTGGGGTCCTGCTGGTTTAGTAGGGGCAAAGGAGCCTGGTCTGGGGTGTGTTTAGTAAACCCCGGATGTTTAGATAAGTCCCGTCTTACTGCTGCTACGTACATGGATAGCAAGATAATAAAGTAATGCCCAATATGGAAAAGGAATGATGGTGATGAAAATATGAGGGAGAGCTGGGTGGAATTGCTATATAGTCTCTTCGAACTTTAGAGAGATGTGCTGGGCTAAAGATACCTCTGACCCCCTGTAACTGAAAGATCCTCAAGAGAGAGATAGGGGGGCCAGGTGACCGTGGAAGAGGGAGTCCCAGGAGCCCTCGTTATGCTGCAGGGTTTGCTTGAGCGGGGCCTAGTCCATTCAGGGCCAGTTTCATCCCAAGAACGACTGCAAGAGCCCACTGTCACAGGCCCTGGAGGAGAGCTTTATATGCTGAGATGTCTTCCTCACCTTTGGGTCATGAGGCCTTGACTGCCTGAGGCATCTCTGTCCTCCGACCGCTCGAGTCCCGTCCGCGACTAGGCCGCGGCCGCGGGCTCGATTTTGGGATGATCCCGGCGTCCGCCTCCAGGCAATCGGGGGGGATCCCGCTGATCCTCAGCTGTCTTCACGGCATCAAGGGGCGCTTGGTCTGGGGTGGATGGACCCGGATGGCTGCTTCTTAGGGCATTCGGTGGTGGGATAGCCCGGAGCTCCGCGATCAAGCAGCCATCACGGAGACCGGCGCATGCGCACTGTGATCTATGTGGTCTTTTATTAAACTCTCCAGTATCTTCCCAGCTATAGAAGTTAAACTAACAGGTCTATAGTTGCTTGATAAATACTATGATCCCTTTTTAAATATGGGCACCGCATTGGCCCTATGCCAATTCAGTGGTACTATTCCAGTCATTAAGGAGTCCCTAAAAATTAGATACAATGGCGTTGAAACGACAGAGCTCAATTCCTTTAGGATCCGTGGATGAATGCCATCTGGTCCAGGTGCTTTATCTACCTTTATTCTGTCTAAATACTTCTGGACCATTTCACTTTTGAGCCATTGGGGATCATTTGTGGCTCTATCCCTACCACTCCCATTGTGGACATGAGCTCCCCCATGCTCCTTTGTATACACAGAGCTGAAGAATGTATTTAATAAGTTTGCCTTCTCTTTGTCCCCAGTTACGCACTCTAGATTATTTTGTAAAGGGCCTACATGCTCAGACCATACCTTTTTACTATTAATATATTTGAAGATTTTTTTGGGGGTTTGTTCTATTATCTTTTGCAATTTGTTGTTCGTTTTGAATTTTTGCATCCTTGATTTCCTTTTTACATATTCTGTTATATTCTTAGTAACATTTAAAAGATGATAGTGTTCCCTAATTTTTATATTTTTTAAATGCTCGTTTCTTATCATTTATAACTTTTTTAACTTTGGCCGTGGGCTACATAGGTTTTATTTTTAGCCTTTTAAACTTATTGCCCACGAGAATATACCTTAGAGTGAGTTTGCATACAGTTTTTTTTTTTTTAAATTCCCATTTCTGTTCTGTGTTCATCTATGCCAATATTCCCTCCCAGTCTAAGTCCTGGAGAGCAGCCCTCATCCTTGTAAAATTTGATCTCTTAAAATTAGGTGTTTTTATCTTTCCCGTATGTGTTTGTTACTTGCAGCTTACATTAAATGAAATCATGTCATGGTCACTGTTACCCAGATGTTCTTTTATATGAATATTGGTAATAAGCTCTGCATGGTTAGAGATTACCAGGTCCAGCAAAGCGTCATTCCTAGTTGGGGCCTCAATAAACTGGACCATAAAATTATCCTGTAATAGGTCTATAAATTGTTGCCCTTTAACTGTCCCACCAGTGGCATTACTCCATTACATTTCTGGGTAGTTAAAATCCCCCATTATTATCACTGTCCCAGCCCTTGCAGCTCTTTCCATCTGTGCAACCCGATTGTTTAGTTTAGCGCCGGACGAAAAGGTTTTGTTTTTTGTTATGTGTTTTGATCTTGCAAACCTGTGATAATAAACCTGGCAACCCACCAGATCTTAAAGAAACTGACCTCCATGCTGAATATTTTCCTCTGAAAAGTGATCCTCACAAGCTCATCTCCCACAAGCACATATAAGATTTTTTGGCTGTAATGGCTACAGAGAGCACGACTATTTGGGGGCAACTAGACCAGCGGCAGAACCGCAAAAGGGGGCTGCTCTCTAACACAGGTGTGCACCTGGCTTTGAGTACACTGAAAGGTTCCAAATACATTACAGTAGCCTGTGGGTGATGCCAGAAAGTGACTGCGAAGATTAAGGCCTGGAGTCTTTGTGGACACTCCGGAAAGACCTTGTTGGATCTAGTGCTCAGCGATCTCCCACCAAGTGTCTTAAGAGTCTATTGGGATACCAGCTACTGTACTGAAGTGCCGGAGTTCACTAGATCAGGTGCTGTGGGGCAACAGACATGAATGTATCTACCAACACCCAGTGAGAGAGAGAGACAAATTGTCTCTGAAACCGGGACCAAAAACAGTCAGTTACACCTGTGGCCAGGGGCAGAGGTTTGCTCAGAAGGAAGAGAAGCTGTCTACACCTGCCCACTGCGGAGATGTCACCCCTACCGCCGCCAATGTACCAGGGAGGCCGGGTGCTGCTGATACATCAGTTGAGCCTGTGAGGGAAGAGAACATGGAGGAATCTGACTCAGGGTCACCAAATTTTGGGGGTGGATTTACATCCCTACAAGAGGAAGCAGAGGACTGGGGTCTCTCAGATACAATACGTCTGAGCAGGAGTGGGACTGGCGGGACACCAGGGATGAAGAGCCCCCAGCAGAGTGCAAAAAAGTGGCTGAGGGTGCAATTGATGCTGAATCAGCAGGAGAAAGAGTACATTACTTGATTGCTAGAGTGTACTCATAGATTGCACCTGGAAAAATCCTATGGGGAGTGTAGGACACAGGCCACTGTATAGAATTTAGCTTATAAAGAACTTATTAGGAAATCACCTGAGTCCTGCGTTGCTCTGGGGAAGGGTGACATCACAGAGTTACCTCCGTTTTCTCACCTTCAGAGTGATCCAAAAAAAGGTTGCACCTATAGTACCTATATGTGCCAAGACAGCTCATGGAAGAGGTAGAAAAGAGCCGTCAGCGCTAGTGCGATGACTACATATGGGAATTTCTAAAGGTCCCGAAACCCTTCAAAAGCCTCCATTTTCCAGAGTTCTGGAAGAGTTTTTTTTAGACATAAAAAGTGAATGGAGCTTACTTTTAAAGACAGATCAGTGACTAAAAAGGCCAGATGCAGGGATCAAGTCTGGTTGATTAATATCTGGAGTCTGGAAAGCAAGATGGTCTAGGTCCTGGACCCCTGCTTTTACAGGTGAGCTGGACACACTTGTATTCATCCTGTTGTTGCCTTCTGAAAGAGGGAGGGAGTCATAGCTGCCACAGAACTGAGCTGTTGTTTAAAGAAAGGAGCAACCTACAGCACGTCCAGATTCCTCTTGCTGCTTTTCTGAATCCTGCAGAGGGTATCCTCTGCTCTTGTTTCTGTTCCTGATTTTGCTGGATTTTGTTGTGGCTGCTTTTTAAAGTTGAACTGTTTTTCAAAGTAGGGGTCAACTCCCATCTTGAAACCCTTCAGCCCCCTATTGATTCCTGCTGAGAAGACCCTATGCTTTTGCTCCTGAATTGCTTTGTCGTGGGAACCTTTTTCTGTTTTTCAGATTGTTGCACACTTTGGTAATTTTTTTTTTAGGACATTAGGCCTATTGGACTTTGGGTTTTCAGAGCCAATGGCCAAGGTATAAATGTGTATCTGCTAGAGCATTAAGTATTTCTGCAGACATCCCTACCCTTGCTCAGGGAATAGCACTGTTATGCAGGAAATATATATACCATTGCTGTAGTTAGGATTTAGATTAGATAGTATGTATCACTCTGTTTTATTCTAGGGCTCTGGAAAATATAAAAAGGGGAATGGGGGACGTAAATGGGACTTTAGATGAAGCTGGGGCCTGGTAAGGCTGGTGCTTCCATCCCTATAACAAATATACAAAAAAATTTGCACAAAAGTGCAAGGGAGGGTCACCCCCTTTCCCTATGTTATTCCACAGTTTCGCCACCTTGTAATTATCCCTCTTCCATTCACATGGATCTGACCAGTTTATTTTCCATTCATTCTTTTCCTCCACAGCTATTCACTCCCTTGGTTCACCAATCGGTCTTGCCCCATGTCCTGGTGCCCAGTCCTGCCCTGATGGCTGCCTGTGTGGGGCAGAATTTATAATTTCTTGGTCATTTTTCAGAGAATATGAATGATAACACAAAAACATTTCTTTCACTCATGGTTAGTGTTTGGCTGAAGCCATTTATTATCAATCAACTGTGTTTACTCTTTTTTAGACCATAATGACAACAGAAACTACCCAAATGACCCTGATCAAAAGTTTACATACCCTGGTGATTTTGGCCTGTTAACAGGCCACAAGTTGACACAAAGGGGTTTGAATGGCTATTAAAGGTAACCATCCTCACCTGTGATCTGTTTGCTTGTAATTAATGTGTGCATAAAAGGTCAATGAATTTCTGGACTCCTGACAGACCCTTGCATCTTTCATCCAGTGCTACACTGAGGTTTCTGGATTCTGAGTCATGGGGAACGCAAAAGAATTGTCAAAGGATCTGCGGGAAAAGGTAGTTGAACTGTATAAAACAGGAAAGGGATATAAAAAGATATCCAAGGAATTGAGAATGCCAATCAGCAGTATTCAAACTCTAATCAAGAAGTGGAAAATGAGGGGTACTGTTGAAACCAAACCACGGCCAGGTAGACCAACTAAAGTGTCAGCCACAACTTCCAGGAAAATTGTTTGGGATACAAAGAAAAACCCACAAATAACTTCAGGTAAAATACAGGACTCTCTGTAAACATGTGGTGTGGCTGTTTCAATATGCATAATAAGGAGGCACTTAAAGAAAGATGGGCTGCATGGTCGAGTCGCCAGAAGAAAGCCATTACTACGCAAATGCCACAAAGTATTCCGCTTACAATACGCCAAACAGCACAGAGACAAGTCTCAAACCTTCTGGCACAAAGTCATTTGGAGTGATGAGACCAAAATTGAGCTTTTTGGCTACAACCATAAACGCTACATTTGGAGAGGAGTCAAGCCCTATGATGAAAGGTACACCATTCCTACTGTGAAACACGGAGGTGGATCGCAGATATTTTGGGGATGTGTGAGCTACAAAGGCACAGAAAATTTGGTCAAAATTTATGGCAAGATGAATGCAGTATGTTATCAAACAATACTGGAGGAACATTTGCATTCATCAGCCAGGAAGCTACGCATGGGACGTACTTGGACATTCCAACATGACAATGATCCAAAACACAAGGCCAAGTCGACCTGTCATTGGCTACAGCAGAATAAAGTGAAGGTTCTGGAGTTGCCAACCCAGTCTCCTGACCTCAATATCATTGAGCCACTCTGGGGAGATCTCAAACGTGCAGTTCATGCAAGACAGCTCAAGAATTTCCAGGAACTGGAGGCTTTTTGCCAAGAGGAATGGGCAGCTTTACCATTTGAGAAGATAAAGAGCTTCATCCAGAAATACACAAAAGACTTCAAGCTGTCATTGATGTTAAAGGGGGCAATACACGGTATTAAGAACTGGGGTATGTAAACTTTGATGAGGGTCATTTGGGTAGTTTCTGTTGTCATTATGATCTAAAAAGAGTAAACACAGTTGATTGATAATAAATGGCTTCAGCCAAAAGACGAATGATGAGTAAAAGAAATGTTTTTGTGTTATCATTCATATTCTCTGAAAAATGGCCAAGAAATCATAAATTCTGCCAGGGTATGTAAACTTATCAGCACAACTGTATATATCATATGTATATGTATCATACAGGTTGTTTACATGTATTCATATGTTATGGGAGTTCTGTCACCTAAAGGGGTTCTTGCCCAACCTGGAGCCAGTCTCTTGATTGTACTGTATAAACTTTACTATACCAAACAACCAAAGTAGGTTTATTATGTGAAATGTAACATATGCATTGTTACTCTGTTATTTCCTCCCCCAGTCTTTAATTATATGGGATATTCTGCTCTGGCAGACCAGAGCTATTTTTGTGAATAGTCAGCCATCAGAAAAAGGCCTGCTTTTTAAGAGGGTGGTGGATGTAGCACCCCCCTAGATTGGCTGCTAGGATGTCAAGCAAATTTAGTTCTTTTTGGTTCCTCTAATCACTGGAGCAGCTATTCATTTATTTGGGCTGCTCTAGATCTCACCAGTTGCCCTGTCTTCTAGAAATTTCCAGAGCATAGGGCTGGGGAGTTAAATGGACAGCTTGAATATTTATTGTGCTTCAGCCAATCCCTGGGGAAGTGTGTCCAATAGATGGCTAGGGAAGGGGAATATAAATATTCTGTGGTCTGGAGCAGTCTTCTTTTCTCCTGGGGAGAGAAGTTCCTTTAAGGCAGTTTTGCTGGAGTTTGTGGATGTTCATCAAGGCCCTAGCTGCAGTAGAGCTGGGGGGCCTATTCCCAAGCATGTTTGGAGCTAAGGGACTTCACTGAGGATCCAGTCTGGAGAGCTCACTAAAGAGTACCCAGTGGAAGCTGAAAAGTGTATACTTGTCATGTGGCAGGTGAGATTAACCTCTCCCTTACTGAAGAGTGTCCGGTGGAAGTTAGGAGTGAGTAGCTATCCTGCAGCCAAAGGGAGGGCTTAGAGCAGCCTTTCTCAACCTTTTCAACACCGAGAAACCCTTGAACTAATTCTCCTGTCTCGGGGAACCCTTGCTAAAAATTAAAAATCTACAACTCATGATACGTTAGTGTGATGGTCGATGGGAAGAATGCTCCTTACACTTGCGGTCATTGGGAAGAATTACCCCCTTACAGATAGCTACAAAGATCGATGATATCATTGAGAATTGACCATTGCTCAAGGAACCCCTAGCAACCTCTGGAGGAACCCTAGGGTTCCACGGAACCCTGGTTGAGAAACCCTGGCCTAGAGAATGCTATGAACTGTGCAGTTGTCCTGTGACATAGACAAGCCTGGTGGAAACTGGGAAGTGCTCAGCTGTCCTGTGACATTGTGAGTACTGATCTGAGCTCAAGAGCCAAGTGAGTGTATGCTGTTTTATCTTTGGGGTGATAAGTGCCAGTGGTAGCTCTCTCTGAGGTGGCTCTTAGATGGCTCTCAGTTCTAGCCATTCCCCTTTGTCCCTGGCATAAAGAGAAACCTAGCATAGTAAAATGTGTCCTCCTGTTGCTACTCAGTGCTCTTGGAGTATCCCATACCACCCTAACCCCTCTCCTGTTACAAGTACTACAGCATTTAATCTTAAAAAGACAAACCCCCAGACTGTTTATTGGAGTAGGAATGAATGGACTGTTCCTTGGGTGAATAGGGGCCGCTGTACTGTTTGGGACCAGACTACAAAGGATTAGTTAAATACAGTGGTCCCTGCAGTGGTAGCATTTAAATAATAAGCTAAAAGCTGTAGCAAAGGGTTGGGAGCACTTGGTAAACAATAATCTACCACTATACAAGGATACCTACTTTAATAGTAGCTGTCTTATAAAGTATGATAGGGTATGGTCTAGCTGGCTAGCAGAGCCCACAACCACATCTGAACAGTCTTAAATTTATACTATAGTGAGTTCATTTGATATTTGTGAGCGGAGCACTCCTTGTGAATGAAGAGTCTTATATTACACCTTATGGAACACTTTCTGTATGGTATTTGGAGCTGATGTTTTTGCGAGCCACACCACAGTACTGGTTTTATATGGTTTTAGGTGAGGCTCATGCTGACCTGTTCGTATATATTTCTTATGACGTTTGCACCATGGCTCCTAAGAGAGCTCACCTTAGTTGTATGTTTAATATGCTTGTTTTATGTGTACTACTAAATACTTAAATTTAAAGAATTTTGTTTTTAAATCAGAAAAAAGTTTTATTGATATGCATAGTGATCCAAGAATATACATCATTCAGTAGTTACAGACATTTATATTTATAATGTTCTGGTTTTAACCATATGCAAATGTACCACATATAATGTTAGCAGAATATACATTCGTCATTCCCTATATATTCATCCTATTATATTCATTACATCTGTTTCATCATTTTAACATCTTGGATCAGTAGGTTTGCCTCCAGAAGTGTTGCTAGAACAATAACATGAGAAGAGAGAAAGAAAAAGAAGATGGAAAATAAAATAAAGGAAAGAAAGAGGGAAAACACATACCTATTGCTGGTGTGCCATGGCCTATTTATTCTTCCTTCTGTAGTCCTACTATATCATTTTCCTATTGTAGGATTCCAAATACATCATTATATTACAACATTTGTAGTAGTCTGTCCTTTATCAACTGGTGTGGTGCCAAGCCAGGAGTATTCAGCCAAGGCTGCCACATAGAATACATTTTTTTACAACATTTATATGCAGGTATGTCATTTTTTCTCTTAAGAGTGTATTATTAACTCCATTGCTTTCCTGTTGGGAAATCCAATACTTAGCTATTAATTTACGGGCTATATATAACAGTCTCAGTATTGCTGTGTGGTCATGAGGCGATAGCGAGTCTATCTCCAGAGCTCCCAACAAGCATACAACCGGATCTTGCAAAAGTGGTGTTTGAAACACCTGAGATATGGTAGAGAGCACCAAATACCAATAAGGAAATAGTTTCAGACACTTCTACATCATGTGCAAAAGAGTACCTTCATCTCTATTGCATTTTGGACATAGTGGTGAGTCCCTTCTTCCCTATTTATGTAGTTGAGCAGGGGTTCTATATGCCCTGTACAGTAGAAAGAGGTGGGAAAGTTTATGTGAAGCCGATACCGAAACCAAGGGGGCAGATGCCATACATAACTCCCATTTATCCCCATCTATGTGTCCTAAATCCTTCTCCCATCCTTTTTTACAGGGGGGTTTAGTAGTGTCATGCATAGAGTGTAACAATATAGAGTATACTCTTGATATCATCCCTTTTTTGTCTTTCATTAGAAGTACATCTGACATCAACGTGTGTTCAATGGGAGTAAGTGTGGATATCCTAGCTTCAGCCCGAGCTGCAGATATTTGTAGAAGTGATGTCTAGGTAGGGCAAATTCTGCTTGTAACTCTGCAAATGATTTGAATATTGTTCCATTAAATAATTGAGTCACATACAGGACACCTGCCCTCTCCCACTCTTGGAAGTCATTCAGTACTTTATAGAGCATATTGCGCCAGATCGGGGTGTACTGACAGAAACCTCTGACTTGTAATATCATCCTAGTATAAGTCCATAACCTTTTCAGAAGCTGGATTGTGAGAAGGTTTCCCAGTATATGCGTGAACCCTGCTTCTAAGTGAGACAATGCCGGGCATGTAGAACCCTCAGGGATTAGTACATTTCTAATTGGGTCTAAGGGGTCTTTATGTCCCCAATCCCCCAATGGTTGTATTTGGGAAGCCACATAATAGGATCTAGAATGTGGGATAGCAAGGCCTCCCTGGTCCTTATTATATTGCAATGTGGATAATCTAATTCTGGCTGTAGCATTATGCCAAATCAATGCCCTAAACTGGGTGTCCATCCTGGAAAACCATTTGTGAGGGTTCCATACTGGGGTATTATGAAATAGATAAAGTAGCTGGGGGGCCCATACCATTTTTAATAAATTGTCTCTCCCTACTACTGACAAAGGAAGTTTAGCCCATGCTATGCATTTGTCGTGCTGTTTAGGAAGTAATGGTATTGAATTCAGTGAGATGTAATCTGTGACATCTGGGGATACCCGAATGCCAAGGTATCAAAAAGAGATAACAATCTGTATTTCTTTTCCGCAAGCAGGGAGGGGTTGAAATAGCAGGTCTAATGGCAGGATTACTGATTTGTTCCAGTTGATAGTAAATCCTGAGAGGGCCCCAAAATCTTTGATTAATTGCATAGCATGTATCAGGGATTCTTGAGTATCTCCAAGATAAATCAACGTGTCATCTGCTTAAAGTGATATAGTATCCTCTTTACTGCCTCTAATAAAGCCGTGTATATGTTGGCAAGCACGGAAATGAACTGCTAGTGGTTCCAAAGATATGGCACTCAGCAGGGGCGATAGTGGGCACCCCTGCTGAGTGCCCCTAAGTTGTCTGAAAGAGTCCGATAATTCCGAATTTATGCGTATCCTTGCTGACGGGTTTGTATATATTAATTGTACCCAGAAAGGTGGGGCCTACCCCAAAAGTTGACAATAGTTTCCAGAGGTACGGCCTCTACGCTATCAAATGCCTTGGCCAACGAGAAAATGGCTCTATTTCCTTGATTGTCAGTAGGTATTTGTATGTTTAAAAATAAGCGTAGGTTTTGCGCAGTAGATCTAGCGGGTTTAAATCTGGACTGGTCTCTATGTATCAGTTTTGTGTATCACTTTCCATAGTCTATTCGCAAGCACCCTAGCTAGCAGCTTGATGTCAGTGGTCAGTAAAGATATTGGTAGATAAGAGTCTGGCGACAGGGCGTCCTTCCCTGGTTTTAGTAGGACAATTACTATTGCTTCTTTTATGGAGCTTGGGAGTTCGCGATAACATACTATTATTAAAGAGGAAAATTTAGAGCCTCAAAATTTATAAATAGAAAACCTAGAGTGAGTACCATCATCCCAATTGATATTGAACAAATGGGTGATTGGATCTGCCCCAGTTGCAGATCTCAACCTAGAGATTGAAAGCATGGGCTATCTCGGCACTCAGAAAGCATACAAAATTCGATAAAACAATGGATTTTATTCAAGTACAAAATATAATAAAAACATACAACATGGCAATAAACCAAAAGAAAGACACAAAAAAATGATACATATACTGCACCCCTACAAAACCTAAGGGGAAGGTTGGAGGTTGACAAGATGTTGGGCCTTCTATTGTTAATTAAAGGCCAACCAGGATTATTAAATTCTTTTTTCACTGTACCGGTTTCGTGGACCAAGCCGCTTCTTCAGGAGCATAGAAAGAGGCAAATGGGAGTACAGTAAATCATCTTTTATACAGTGTAGTAAACAAAAATATATGTCAATATTTCAAAAACTGGGAATGGGTCAGATTAAGGTATACTTACCCCAATGGATGAGGTCTCCGAGTGTGCCGCAGTACATGCCCCGGTGGGGGGCGTCTCACCCCAAAACGGACACGGGGGGTAAAACAGTGCTGTAACTGTATATATGGGTCGATAGTAGTAAGGGTCCAAAATAAGAAATACTAAGAAATCTGAGTGATAGGAACCCATTTGCAGCATGTGTGTACTCAGACTGGACTGTGAGGGATCTGCATGTGAAAAATAGCACCGGTGTGAGACCAAAAGAGAAGGATAGAAAACCATGGGGGCAAGGGGAAGGAAGGAGACAGGGGGACTGGAGATGAAGGGGGGCTTCAGCCGGGATACCATCCGCCCATTATATATATGCTCCAATGCCTCAAGAAGCTCTTTCTCAGACAGGGGAGCATTAAGTCATTTGGCGTCCTCTGTCGACAGTCTCGGCAAGGGGAATTCCTCCAGAAAAGTTTCTATGTCTGAGTTAGTCGGTTGTCCTTTGGACATATAAACATCTGCAAATACATCTCGAAACACCGCAGTGATTTCTGGTTTAGAATACCTAATCTCCCCTCTGTTGTCTTGTATTGCTGTTATGTGAGATGAGGCTAATTGGGCTTTGGAAAGCATAGCTAACATATGGACAGTGTTTTCACCTTCTTCAAAATGGCATTGCTGTAAAAAGTACCGTTTGTTTTCAGCAAGCTGTAATGATAGCTGACGTAGTAGCATTTGTGATGCCTGCCAGGTTCTCCTGGTATCATCAAAGGGATTAGCAACATATAAAGCCTCTGTCCTATTGGCTTCTGACATAACAAATTGTTCCCATTCCTTGGATTTAGTTTTAATATGTGTTATCATTTTAATGAAGTGGCCCCGTAGGTATGCTTTTGCCGTATCCCATACCACATTTAAATCAGCTGACCCCTCATTATGCTCAAAAAAAGTAGTCAACTGCTCAGGTATTTGATCCAGGCTTGGGAAGAGAGTCAACCAGAACAGGTTCAGTTTTCATCCTATGTGTTTCCTCTCCACACCAGTCCGGATATCCACCAGAAATGGGGAATGATCCGACACGCCACTGGTGGCATAGCATGAGGATTCTATTCGGGGCAGTATGCTAGTGTTACCCAGCCCTAGGTCTATCCTGGATAGTCCCCCCATCGAGGCAGATTGACAGGAATATACATGTGCATCAGGGTGCATCAGGGTTTCACATTCTCCAGACATCTGTAAGGCCCAGCTCCATGATAAGGCGTGCAAAAGCAGTAGTGGCCTCAGGTCTTGTTGATCTCATAGTTAAACTTGCAGAGAGTTTGTCTTTTAATAATTTAGATAATTGTTAAAATGCCCTACTACTAGTAATGGCATATCCGAGTATCGTGCCACATAGTTACTTAGCACTTTCAGGAGCTGGGCTGATAATGGTCATGGAATATACAACCCTGCAAGAATACATTTCATCCCATTTAAGCAACACATCAAAAATATATAGATGAACCTCTGGGTCAGTAACCACTTATATACATGTAAAGTGAGTCCTTCTACGTATTAGGACACTGACACCCCTCGAGTAGTATGTGGCATGATATTGGTGGCTAAACTGTCTTACAGGAAATTGGGGTGTTGTACCCAGAGCGAGATGCGGCGCTTGCAGGCAAATAATTTCCGCGTTTAGGTGTTTTATAGTTCGGAGGACAGCTAATCGTTTGACCGGGTTATTCAGTCCTCGTACATTCCAGGACATAATACGAGTTTTACCCGCCATTGTCATAGCATAAAATTTGCGGGACTCTTGGCCCCTGTAGCAAACACATGAATGCCCCCTTCCCTGCGGGCATAGGATATATCCTATTAGCAAGGACATCACTTGAGAAAAAGGACAGCGTATTTAGTGGGATCACATTAGTTGTATAGTCAGAGACATCCATTGGCCATGGCATAAGCACATTCAGTAACTGATGGGCAAACCGAGCCCCAGAACAGAAAAACAGTAACATAACATGTAGCAGTTCCCGTAGGACCCTGTGGGGGCAACATTGGAAGCTTAGCAGACTGTTACATAGCTTCTCTGCAGTTAGGGTAAAAGTCATAGTTTTTGTTTATACCCTGCAGCCATTTGCATAGAACTCCGTCTGGCATTATATTATTACTGGGCAGAAAGGATTCTGTCACGTACCTGGTGGTCGAGTCTGACTTATGCAGGGGACAACCTCTCTTACGGCCCTGGTTCGCGAATCCCTGATAGTGTAGACAGGGAGCTCGGGAGCACAGGGGAGCACGAGGGCTGGACGTGGTCGCTGGTGGTGGGTGCAGGTCCGCTGAAGCTCGTGCTTGGCAGAAGCGTAGTGATACTGAAAATGGGATTGACGTCTCTTCGATACATTGTCAGACGATTCGAAGGTTACAACGGGGGTGTCCCAGGATGCCCTTGACGATGTACAATACAATGACAAAAAGACAAGACCCCGAGCCAAACGGGTAGTCAATGACTTACACGAATACGGTACCGGTTACCTACAGAGACTGATATGTTGATTACACTAGGGTGATTTATGCG
>BLSH010248095.1:212735-223472 GCA_018402905.1 Glandirana rugosa | reverse complement strand
AATGTTCTTGCTGTCATGTCCATCTGCCAGACCCTGGATGTATGGTCCAAGAATCTGTCTAGATATCTTAGTTCAATCCTTAAAGATCATTGGTCCACCAACCATTGGAACTTATGCCTGTTGATTGGCTTGTATTACACATATAATGAATAAATTCCACGGTGTGATGGGGCACGTGAATTTGGAATGTTTAATAAATGGTAGATGGACACAGAGGACATCCACTACTCTGGGGGAACAGGGTGCAACTGAACAAAACAGTCATAAAATACAGCAAATATACCAAAAAACTGTGCACATATAATCCCAAATGCTTCTGAATAACATTTCAGTAATGGAGTGCAAAAATAACATGTCCTGTACACTAGAAACATATACAGTATCTCCCAAAAGTGAGTACACCCCTCACATTTTTGTAAATATTTTATTATATCTTTTCATGTGACAACACTGAAGAAATGACTCTTTGCTACAATGTAAAGTAGTGAGTGTACAGCTTGTATAACAGTGTAAATTTGCTGTTCCCTCAAAATAACTCAACACACAGCCATGTCTAAACCGATGGCAACAAAAGGGAATACACCCATAAGTGAAAATGTCCATATTGGGCCTAGTTATCCAGTTTCCCTCCCCGGTGTCATTTGACCCATTAGTGTTACAAGGTCTCAGGTGTGAATAGGGAGCAGGTGTGTTAAATTTGGTGTTATCGCTCTCATTCTCTCATACTAGAATGAGAAAAACCCCTGGTTCAGGGACTTTGGAGGTAGTGACACGGAACAGATCTTTAATATAACATTAAAAGTTTATTGAATACACATAAGTAAAAAAGTATAGACAGAAAAATACATACATGAGTGGAGGGGTTTGTATATACATATTCCCTACTCCAAACTTTTGGTGTCTGATAAAAAACAAGTTACAACAACATATATTGCACAAACATACATACGAAAAATATTGCACTATTACATTCTGCAGTCCTGCAAAAGGGAGGAGAGCCCTCACTCTCTCATACTGGTCACTGGAAGTTCAACATGGCACCTCATGCCAAAGAACTCTCTAAGGATCTGAAAAAAAGGATTGTTGCTCTATATGCTCTAGATGGCCTAGGCTAAACGAAGATTGCCAAGACACTGAAACTGAGCTGTAGCACAGTGGCCAAGACCATACAGTGGTTTAACAGGACAGGTTCCACTCAGAACAGGCCTCACCATGGTCGACCAATGGAGTTCAGTGCACAAGCTCAGTGTCATATCCAGAGGTTGTCTTTGGGAAATAGACGCATGAGTGCTGCCAGTATTGCTGCATAGGTTGAAGGGGTGGAGGGTCAGCCTGTCAGTGCTCAGACCATATGCCACACACTGCATCAAATTGGTCTGCATGTCTGTCATCCCAGAAGGAAACCTCTTCTAAAGATAATGCACAAGAAAGCCCGCAGACAGTTTGCTGAAAACAAGCAGACTAAGGACATGGATTACTGGAACCATGTCCTGTGGTCTGACGAGATCAAGATAAACTTATTTGGTTCAGATGGTGTCAAGCGTGTGTGGCGGCAACCAGGTGAGGGGTACAAAGACAAGTGTTTCTTGCCTACAGTCAAGCATGGTGGTGGGAGTGTCATGGTCTGGGGCTGCATGAGTGCTGCCGGCACTGGGGAGCTACAATTCATTGAGGGAACCATGAATGCCAACATGTACTGTGACATACTGAAGCAGAGCATGATCCCCTCCCTTTGGAGACTGGGCCAGAGGGCAGTATTCCAACATTATAATGACCCCAAACACACCTCCAAGACAACCACTACCTTGCTATAGAAGCTGAGGGTAAAGAAGATGGACTGGCCAAGCATGTCTCCAGACAGGGCTCAATATACCCCGGGCGCCAGGTCACCATGGCGACCAGAAACCGCGTCCTGGCGAGCAGAAGACGATACTTCTCTCCCTTCACTATCTTAAAAACAGTATCTCCGATTCAGTGAAGAGCAATCCGGGCAGTCTACCAGGTTCTCACAACATCGCTGATAAGTATAAACTCTCCGTGCTTCCGCAGCGGTGCTTCGGAAGCGCCACCCTATTGTTTTCAATGGGCAGGGGCGGTGGAGGAGCGGTATATTACTATTACTTTTTGTAACGTCCTGCAAGCGCACCGCCCCAGTGTGAAAGCACTCCAGCTTTTACATTGGGGTGGATGGGGAGTGATTTTTGAGGCACTTTACAGGTGCTATTTTTAGCTAAATAGCGCCTGTAAAGCGCTTCAGTGTGAAAGGGGTCCTGATGAGGTCAGTTTGAAGAGGAACTGCAGTCTGCTCACATAATTTGTAATAAAAACATCTTTGCAATTCTGAAGCTTCCTTCCAACCACTTTGCATATTATTATATATATACTGTGAGTCTGTACTTGCCAAATATGATGCAGAAATCACCCTCCACTAAGTCTGGCTGCATCCATTTTAACTGTCGGTAGCTGAAGCTGCTGCCTGTTCACTTTCTGGATTTACACAGAGGCACACCTCCAGCCCTGCTGCTTTCATTGGTCCTCTTATGACTCATCCCCCCTCTCTTCCTGGCAGAGAGGTGTGCATGATGTCAACCGCCGAGGCATTTTTCCAGACAAGAAACAGGAAGTGGGCTGTATAAGGTATAAGGTATTAATTGGCAGAAAAAAATGTTTTACTATTCAAAGTTAAAACAACAAGGGCAGAAGATTTAATAGATGGAAAGTTGAAAAAATTACTGAAGTTCCGCTTTAACCACTTAAAGACTAAACCTTTTCTGACATTTGTTGCTTTCTGCTGGAAAATTACTAAGAACTCCCAAACATTATATATATTTTTTAGCAGAGACCCTAGAGAATAAAATGCGGTTGTTGCAATATTTTATGTCACATGATATTTGCGCAGCGGTCTTTCAAAAGCAAAACATACACTTTAATTAATTAAAAAAGAAAAAACGAAACAGCAAAGTTAGCCCATTTTTTTGTACAATGTGAAAGATGATGTTGCACCACGAGAAACGTGATCTTTATGCTAAGCAACAAAATCATGATTCTTGTTTTAGCCAGAATCGTGCAGCTCTACTGTGCACTGTAAGGTGGAGGAGGGGAGATGAGGCAGCTGGATATGCTTTAGAAGAGTCTTTCTATGTCCGCTGATAAAGCCCTGTGTACCAACAACAATTACTGCTCTTTATGTGCAGCTGGGCTACAGTATTTCTTGGTGACCGGAAACCCACCAGAGCAATGAACGGAACAAAGAGAGAGGTGCCTCTAAGTGCAATATGTCAGTTACATTTATTAAAAGCAACCAAATAAAAACTCACAAGAGGAACGTGATTAAAAACACAGCAGTCATCCAATGAGGGGAAGGGGGATGCCAATCCAGCCCGGGGAATGATTGTATCAATGTCTGCAGCAGCGTCTTGTAACACTCCTCGTCGTGATGAAAAAAGCCGGCTGATCGGTGAGGGCCTTGGGAACGAGGTCTGGAGTGCAAACAAGCGAGGTACGGGAGGATGGCATCATAAGCATGCAACGCATTTCCTTAGCAGGCTGGCTCCGATGTTCAGGAAGCCGCGTTACTTCTTCAGGCGATAGGAAGAATGGATGAGTCCTGGAGGCTAGCATGTGTGGTGAATAAAAGAAGGGCTACGGTGGAAGGGGCTAACACTAAGGTGACGTACAATACACCGGTAAAGCTTAAGGGAACAAGTATTAGTCACAAAATCAGGAGTACGCTGCCCGATTCTTAGATGTGATTGCTGCAGTCATTTTATTTTTTTCTTTCTTCTATTTTCATCTAGTGATTCAGCCAGCAAGTCAGAAGTGTCCTGTTGCTAGATGGTGTTCTCTATTCTTCCACTTCCTGCTCCTTGGCACTGCACATCACTTCCTCTGAAGCTAGGGCTCCTGTACGTCACCTTAGTGTAAGCCCCTCCCCCTGTAGCCCTTCTTTTATTGGCCACACATGCTAGCCTCCAGGACTCATCCATTCTTCCTATCGCCTGAAGAAGTAGCGCGGCTTCCCAGACATCGGAGCCAGCCTGCTAAGGAAAAGCGTTGCATGCTAATGATGCCACCCTCCCGTGCTTCGCTTGTTTGCACTCCAGACCTCGATCCCAACGCCCTCACCGATCAGCCGGCTTTTTTCATCAGGGCGAGAAATGTTATAGGACCCCGCTGCAGACATTGATATGATCATTCCCCGGGCTGGATTGGCATCCCCCTTCCACTCATTGGATGACTGCTGTGTTTTAATTCACGTTCCTCATGTGAGTTTTTATTTGGCTCCTTTTAATAAATGTAACTGACTTATTGCACTTAAAGGCGTCTCTCTCTTTGTTCCTTTCTCTAGTTACTGTGAGCTTGGGTTCTAGCTCACCATGGATGGCTGCCTCCAGTGCTACATTTGAAGTTTCATACATCTATGGACTTATTCACACTGGACTATAACCTATATTAGACTTTATACTGCAAGACTCTGTAGTTGTATACATATTATTCTACAGGGTGGGCCATTTATATGGATACACCTTAATAAAATGGGAATGGTTGGTGATATTAACTTCCTGTTTGTGGCACATTAGTATATGTCAGGGGGGAAACTTTTCAAGATGGGTGGTGACCATGGCGGCCATTTTGAAGTCGGCCATTTTGAATCCAACTTTTGTTTTTTCAATAGGAAGAGGGTCATGTGACACATCAAACGTATTGGGAATTTCACAAGAAGAACAATGGTGTGCTTGGTTTTAACGTAACTTTATTCTTTCATGAGTTATTTACAAGTTTCTGACCACTTATAAAATGTGTTCAATGTGCTGCCCATTGTGTTGGATTGTCAATGCAACCTTCTTCTCCCACTCTTCACACACTGATAGCAACACCACAGGAGAAATGCTAGCACAGGCTTCCAGTATCCGTAGTTTCAGGTGCTGCACATCTCGTATCTTCACAGCATAGACAATTGCCTTCAGATGACCCCAAAGATAAAAGTCTAAGGGGGTCAGATTGGGAGACCTTGGGGGCCATTCAACTGGCCCACGATGACCAATCCACTTTACAGGAAACTGTTCATCTAGGAATGCTCGGACCTGACACCCATAATGCGGTGGTGCACATGAGATGTGCCGCACCTGAAACTACGGATACTGGAAGCCTGTGCTAGCATTTCTCCTGCGGTGTTGTGCTCCCCACTATGAGTGTTCACCAAGAAAGTCGTGTCATGGCAAGTAGAAATAATTCTGTTTTGGGCAGGACTTACCAATTGAGCTTTGTCCGTTTTTACATACTAAGTGTAAAAAATGGGCAGGTAGACAACCTAATCCGACCTGGATCCAGGGGAGTGGAATCTAGGACCTGTGCCAGAGGTATGTGGACCTCTTATAATCCATATTTATCAACAAACTGGACAGTTTTGTCTCCAGGTACAGAGACCCTTCTTGTAAGCTTACACTTTGCTCTGTGTTGGTGGTTCACATGGTGGAGGATTTGTGGTTTGGATGTACCTGCACTGCTCACCTGATGATTGATTGACGTCCTTTAATGTTACAAATTATCAACATTTGCACAGAGACTCTTTTGATTAACTTTTTTTTTTTGATGAACTTGTTTTATGGAATGTATGTGGATATTTATATGTGCACAATATTATTTTATAAGTTTATTTATTTTGCATTTTTAATTGGTGCAACTTTTTTCTTCCTTTATTTGTACTAGTGTGTAATATCTCACATTTTTAGTCACAGCTTTATTTATATTCCATTGTTGTACACACAATCGCAGTATTGTTTTTCAATGTTATCAGGACCTCCTGCCTCAATGACCAGCTTATCGTTCTGCTTCATGGCTGCTGGCTTTAAGTGCACGCCAGATGCTATTCTACAAAGCTGAGGCTTGCTGAAAGTGGGAGGGGTTATATAAACTGGTCTTTGGTTTCTGTTTGCAAGGGTCCAGATTCTCCTGTATTAGTATAATCCAATTGTGTCTGTGTCCCTCCAATGAACTCCAAGAAATGGATTTTATGGTAAGTACAAACATCCAATTTTACAATGCTTTAAAGCAGGGGTCTGCAAACTTTTCAAACAAAGGTCCAGTTTATTGTCCTTCAGACTTTAGGAGGGCCGGATTGTGGCCAGCGTGGGTAGAAAATGTTCTGGGCCCGGCATCAGGGAGAATAAATATGGCCTCAGGGTTGGTGGTCAATAGAAAATGAGGGGTAGCGTCCCTATTAGTAGGAGGAATAGTAACCCATTGGTATCGGTGGACGATGGAAGAAATAGCGCCCCATTGTTGGTGTCAGGGGGAGGAATAGTGCCTCTTATCAGTGGGAGGAATAGTCCCCCAAGGGCCGGATAAAGGCTAGCAAAGGGCCACATTCGGCCCTTGGGCCCCAGTTTGGAGACCCCTGCTTTAAAGCATCAAAATTTGTTTTTAGTGGTGCAATGATCTCTGAGGACTACCTATGTTTTGAATAGTGTGGGATATCACTGTATAGCAAGCATGCTGGCATGATCCTTATAGATGCATGTGCCACTCAGTGTGTGTGTGTCCATCCATTTACAGTACTGTACAAACGTTTTCAGTGCTAAAAAATGCTGTAAAGATGCCTTTAAAAATAACACAATGAAAATCTTTATAATATAATTGTTACAAACTCTAAAGCTGGGGTCCCCAAACCCCGGGCCACAGACCGGTACCAGTCTGTGGCCTGTCAGATGCTGGGTCGCAGTGCCACTGGGAGGAGCCACATTGGCAGCCAGAGGCAGGAGGGGTGTTGACTTTCCCAGGGTTCATGCGTGTCAGACTGCTGTAAACAAAGGCACGATAGAAGTCTCCTAGAGCGGGGATTGGAGGGGGAGCTGGAAGCAGGCACAGGCACCTAGCTGCACGCACACAGCTAGACCTCTATATGAGCATCTGGTGGTAGGCTATGGGTGGCAAGTGGCACACTGCATCTGGTGACAGGGTATGGGTGGCAAGTGACATGCTGCATCTGGTGGCAGACGATGGTGGCAAGTGACAACCTGCAGCTGTTGGCAGGCAATGGTGGCAAATGACAAGCTGCATCTGGTGGTAGGCGACCGTGGCAAATGACCAGCTGCATCTGGTGACAGCCAGGTGATGATGGCAAGTGGCAGGATGCATCTGGTGGTAGGCTATGGGTGTCAAGTGAAAAGCTGCATCTGGTGGCAGGCGATGGTGGCAAGTGACAAGCTGCATCTGGTGGCAGGCAATGGTGGCAAGTGGCCAGCTGCATCTGGTGACAGCCAGGTGATGGTGGAAAGTGGCACGCTGCATCTGGTGGCAGGCTACAGGTGTCAAGTGACAAGCTGCATCTGGTGGCAGGCAATGGTGGCAAATGACAGGATGCATCTGGTGGCAGGCGACGGTAGCAAGTGACCAGCTGCATCTGGTGACATCAGGCGAGGATGTCAAGTGACATGCTGCATCTGGTGGCAGACGAAAGTGGCAAGTGACATGCTGCATCTGGTGGCAGACAACGGTGGCAAGTGACAAGCTTAGGGCTCCCACTGATTCTGCATTATGGTGAGTTGAACTATTTCATTATATATTACAATGTAGTAATATAAATAATGTGATTCATATAAAGCATGGTCTCGGGATCATTGAGGTGCTAACACCAGCCATTCGCATAACAAATCACCTGCCGCCGAATTCCCTGTCAGCCCTGACTACACCCAACTTCATTCCACAAAACTGGTCCCCCGTGCCAAAAAGGTTTGGGAAAATTGTCTATTTATTAACAAAAAAAAGAAAAGGCAGCGCTATATAATGTGTTAAATGAATTATAAGAAATATGCCATGTTCTTAGATACTCTAAAGTGCAATGTGCAATAAATAAAACTAAAAACATATATAATAATATTCCAGTGCAAAAAGAAAAACTTGTTAAAGTGTTAGAAGTGCCACACTGTGCTTGTGGTATAAAGAAATAAACCTCATAGGCTGTGCAAATTAAAACCAAAAAATTTATTATATTGCAGCTTAGCAGTCATTAGATGTGGTGGCTGCATCAATTTTCATTTCTTTTGCTTTTCTTCCCTTTGTTTTCATCTGGTGATCTGGCCAGTAACACACCTCCTGTAATAGCGAGACAGAACTCTGGAGGAATAAGAACAGGAGGCACATTAGATAGTAGCATTGTCAGTCTGGAGGGGAGGGCAGTGTTAAATGTATTAGCAAATTTAGATATGCTAGCAAATTGAAGCCACAGCCACAAATTGAAACCGACAGTTTTTTTTTCCTTTGTGATATATGTTTTGCATGAATAAATAAAAGCTGATTATTTTATTCACCCCTTTCAGTGTTAAGTGGTTTGTCTCATCAATATAAACTAATACATTCTGCTGGACAGCTTGGGCTTTTAAAAAACAACAGACTTGCTGGCTGGGTCACCAGATGAAAATAATAGAAAAAAAAGCCAGAATAAGGAAACTAATACAGCCATCACATCTAAAGCCAGCCATAGACGGAGCGATTTGGATTTGTATACATTGATCTCTTTGACAATTGGCTTGGTCCAGCTCAGCGTTGCTGAAACAAAAAGCTTTGCCACTGATAGAAACAGAGAAGTGTCTTGTTTCCTCATACTTGTCTGTTTTCGCTATTATTCCTTTTTTATTGTTTGCACAGCATGGAGTTCCGCTTCTACTCTCTAGAACAAGCTGCCTGAAGTGTGAGTATTCAATAGATGTTGGACTTCTCAAGGACTTTTATAGACTTTTTTTGCCTGCAAGGAATATATATTCCCCTGGGTACTGCTATCTCTGCGCTACAACCCCCCTTTGCCACTGATAGTAATGCTCCATGCCTGGCACTGTCAATATTACTGGCTGGCTTGATGCCTCTGCCTGTACACAGAAATGGTGTTGCCACATGGCTGCTCCGTAAAAATAGGAAGTGGCTGGAACTGCTCTGTCCTAGTTCTCTATTATTCCCCAGTGCATTCTGGAATACAGGAGCCTCCACTATCTCTCTCCCAATGCACAGCTCACTATCATGCCATAAATGCTCTAGGTGTTGTTATGGCGTGGTTACAGAGCATTACCATTGAAATCAATGGAGGTGGCTGACAAGCAATAATGCCTCATGAAAGCGACATGCTGCTAAATTTTTAACTACTGCTCCTGTGTGAACAGCACTGTGTGGTGTCATTGTAATATTCATGGCAGGCATTGAAGGGAGCTTATGAGGCTTTAAAAATTCTGAATAAATGCAGCATAAACACAAGATATCGACACACGTGTGTAATGAGCCCTAAGAATCAGTGTCTTTTTCCCATTAGTCAGCAGAAAAGACTCAAATTAGGTGGTTCAGAGGCCACTAGGTCACTCCAGTAACTTCATGTAGAAAACACAGACAAAAAAAGTCATCGCTTACCACCATTTATTTTAAAATCAGGCAAAAAAAAAAAATAAAACAAAATACACTCACATTGTGCTGTACCTCATCCTGGTACCCAGGATGACTATTAAAAACAGGATGTTGCGCTACAACATATGATAAATAAACTCCCAAAAATTCATGTTGAATATGCAAATCCTGATGTCTGGTGTGAAGATCTAATGAATAAAATCACCCAATGTGCACCTTCTACTGTGAAAGTAAAAGATGTGCCTTTACCAGATGATGAGGCTCTACATTATAAGAGCCTGTGTAAGCATGGATATATGACGGGAGCAGTCCTCTTAGCAAGATATATACTAACCATACAGGATGGCTGTCACTCCTGGTTAACTTCCTAGCTGGTGGGACTGTTAGAAGCTTTCTTTAATCTAATATATAATATTTCTGTATTAACAATACTAACCAGTATAAATGTGATGGATCTTAAAATTATAATTGAGTTATATATATTTTATCTCTTCTATATTTGGAAAAGTAATAAATAATATTTTACAGTCTGTATTTAAAGATATATAAAATGTTTTAGAAGCTAAGCATTCCTTTGGAGAAGTTTACATGTGGTAGTAATTAAGACACCCCCCCCCCCAGTTCCAAGGAGAGAATGTCTCAGTATGTCTAAAGATGCATAGAGTTTTCAGTATGTTTGATTTAAGAGTATAGTTCTTTTTACTGTAATATTTTTTGATTAGGATATGAATAAGAATAAGGGCCTTTGATTGAATATAATATATACATATTGTTATTGTATATGTGTTTGTCAGGAAGATACAGCAGTTCCAGTGGTTTCGGCGGTGGTGCGCGCGCCTGTGCGCGTTCGCGCGCGCCCGTGCGCGCGTCCGTGCCCGCGCACGCGCCGGAAACAGGCGCCAATCGGCCCTATTTAAACCTGCAGGACTTAGTGCATGGTGCTGTCCGTTCTACAGCGTTTCCTGCACCTGTGCCCCCAGCAAGCTATTTCTGAGTGACTACCCGTTCCTGTGGCCCCGGCTATCCCTTTGGACTTGTTGCTATCTGCCTGCATCTGACCCCGGCTTTCCTACGACCATCTGCTTGCCTAATCCCTTTGTACCTTTTCAGCCAGCACGTTGCCGACCCTGCCTGTACCCGACCATCCGTTTGCCTGATCCCGCTGTACCGCACCGCCCGCTAGTGACGACCCGGATTGAATCACTACTCTCTTGTTTGCACGAGCTCCAGTGGACTTCCGTCTACCAGCTAAGGACTGTCCAGCCCTCGTGCCCCCCTGTCCCCCCGTGCTCCCGACCTGTCAGGAATCGACCATCTGCCTTCAGGTGACCTCGAGCACGTTTGTTCTCT
>BLSH010248095.1:162415-196359 GCA_018402905.1 Glandirana rugosa | reverse complement strand
TTACTTGATTTTAATTTATTTTCCCTATCCCCATTTATTTGTAGGGCACTTGCCCTAGTTTGAAGATGATTTTAGAACAGTTATATGGCTTCTACCGTTAATTAATACTTTTCAGACACAGTTTGAAGATGATCCACATTCACCTCCATTTTTGCTTTTTTTATGTTTTTATTTTTTTAAAAATATTTACAGTTATTTCCCTGTCCCCATTTTTTTGTAGGGCACTTGCCCTACCCTTACCCCCATTTTACTTCCTTTTGCAGCCCTCTGGGGCTTTCCAGGACTTTCCTACAGCCATTTTTGTGCCTAAAAGTTCGGGTCCCCATTGATTTCAATGGGGTTCGTTGTCCGTGCGATCGTTCGGGTTCCGTCCGGACCCGGACCCGGACTTTGTCCCGAAGTTCGGACGGACCAGCAGAACCCGAACTTCCAGGTGTTCGCTCAACTCTACTTATTATTAAAGACAAGTTGACACTGCCAGATGCCAAAGAAAGAGGTCCCCGGGGGTGAAGAGATTGGGCTTTGGGGGCTGTGAGTAGGAGGGCCATCGTAATCTTACTGTAGGCCACATGATTTAATTAATTACACTCCTGAGAGAGAGTATGAGTTTTTAAATGGAGTAAATGCCCAAAATGCTACTACTAGCACATCTATCTATCTATCTACCTTTAATCGATCCTTGAAAATGCATTTATTCAGGAGAGAAGCCTACCCAATCTCCACCTAAAAACTGTATTTCGGTCATCTCCATTAGATAATTCCCCATAGCTATTATTTTTTTTACCACCTTCCCCTCCAATTAGATTGTAAGCTCCATGAGCAAGGCCCCTCTAATTCTTCTGTATTGAACTGTACTGTAACTGTACTGTCTTTATATTGTAAAACTCTGTGCAAACTGTTGGCACTATATAAATCCTGTATTATAATAATAATAATAATAATAACAATATAAAAATTGGAACAACATACAGGCACAATACACATAGATTAATGCTTGCAGTGATAATTATAACTCAAAAATATAATTAATTTTTGTAATTTCTAAAAAAAAAAAAAAAAGCTTAAATTAAATTTGTTTACCTGAAGTGAATATTTCATGAAAATTCCGCAATGTAAAATCTAGCCATTCTCCAGTCAATGTTCCTTCTTCAGGGTGATAAAATGTTTTGTAATAATCTAAAGGGTCAAACTCTTCCATGTAGGTTTGAGATGATGTGTATGGAGTCTCCGTGCTGATCTCTTCAGGAAAGTCAAGGTAGCTCAATTCTGCAAAGTGCAGGTGGACTGTTACTGACTGGGGAAATAAAATTGTTCCCAATATATGTGAAATTTAAGTAGAAAGCATTGTGATCAGTGTGAAAGGACAAACATTATATGATCCTCTTGCGAAAGTCATCACTGATGCAATGCATTGGGGTGAAGTCAGGCAATGCCTGGTAATGTAGCCTGTAGAGAGAACTTTGAGGCATAGCCAGGAACGGAGAGCAAGTAAACAATTGAAGATAAAACGTCTCCCAAGACAGTCACATTGTGGAACACTCGGTTGAGTAAAAAAAAAAAAGATCACAGCTTTATTGAAAACTATTGCACATTACAAAAACAAAACTAAACTGATTACCTTCACTCGAGGACAACGTTGTCTATTGACAAGTACTATCAACTACACACGCGTCCATGCACACAGACAATCACACTGCAAATTATATGAAAGGTGCTAACTGACATAAAAGTCCAGGGGGGGTTAATATATAACTTCCATTAATGGTGGAAAACATATATTTATGGATGTGTGCCAACTGATATAAAGTACTCCATACAAGCCACTGGGTCTGTACGATAGCAATGAAAAGGGTTCAGAGTGTGGCTGTGTGACTGATGATACTGGTAGATGATCGCTGAGGAATGCCAAAGTGCACCCCAATGGGGATAGTAAAGTAGATTAAGTGAACATTCTCTGTTTTTATAACACAGGCAATTTCTGCAAAGAGCAGACGTTGAGTAGAAGCTACTGCTATGAAACTGTGGAAGTATGCTGATATAGTGGAAGGATAGGAGCCTGGGTGCATAGGTTGTGGAATGTCCAGGAAACTTCTTAATGGAGTGACGGGTCTATGATGTGGCCATAGATCAGATAACACAATATCTCACCACCAGGCTTGCGCAATTCATTTAGTAAACATACAAGTAAAAGTCCGTGCACACTAAAAACTTATGCAATCTTAATTTCCTAAAAGATGGTGAGGAATATAGCGCAGGCTGCTCGCAAACAACAACCGATCCAATTGTTCCAATAGAATAAAAGATATATTGCAGCGCCCAAGTATCATATAATGGTATTATAGGAGGTAGTATTCATAAAAAATATGATGAAATGGAGTTCAAATAAAAGAAAGTGAACTATATGAGAGATGAATCTCAATATTCATTAATCCAAATGTGTCAAAAAAATCTTATCTGTATAGAAGCACTTAAGCCCGCAGGGTATTCTGATAAATCCAATAAATGATAATGGATGTAAGCTTACCAGAATCCCGTAGGCAATGCGCAGGTATCAAGATGAATCTGTGGGGTGAATGGTCTGATGTCATCAGGGTCCAATGGAGAATGTACAGGTCACAGGTATCCAGGAAGAAATGGTCTGGAACCATCTGGTGTCATCAGTTAGTGGGAGCCAAGGTGAAGGAGAGACAAGAACGATCCCTATCCAGGTGAATGTCTCCAACTTCTCCGCAGTTTCTCTCAGATGGTGTTGATGTATGCCATATTGCAGTAGGTGAAGAAAAGACCGCAATAGTGTAATACTGTATATTGATATTTATTTCAATAAAAAAGAATCATACTCACAATGTATATGAATTAAAAAGAGCTCTCAGTATAAAATCGTGACAGGGGGGGCATGGAGACCCGACGCGTTTCGGCTCCAACAGCCGTCATCTGGGGTATACCCCCCTCCTGTCACTACCCATATATATAACAAATGCACTCAAAATTGACAGATACGCCCACAGAGGGCTAAAACCGGAAGTCCATTTTTTGTTGGTAAAATGGCGCCTATTGGCGTGAGTTCCACGCCTCAATCTCATATCACCACATGCTTGACTATGTGTATAAATTACCAAAGTTGAAAAGAGTACTAATAATTAAATAAAATTGTGATAAGTGAAAAAATCAGTGTGAAGTAAAATAAATTTAACATCCATTAAATGATTAGTTTTTGGCTGAATAAAGTTTCAACCATATTTGCGGTAAATGGAGCCTAAAACCGGAAGTGGTCAAATATCAGCGTCACCAGGTCACGGCTGTGTCCTCCATAAAAATGAAGCACGCATCACTTCCTTATTGAACTGGTGTCTGCAGAGGAAGTCCAAATGTCTACGTGTCTAAATGTCAGATAGAGCACCAAAAGATACTATGATGTGATTAAATTAATACAGTGTAGATAAAGTGTAACAGTGTTAAATATCCATCAAATTTAATAAATATCTAAAAAATAATAAGTATGGTCATAAGTCTGTGACGCCAAATCCTGGCGGCGCTCTCCATATGCTGGGAATGGTCTAAGACCTATGTCACTTCCTTAATAGACTAATGTCAGCAAAGAATGTCATAATACCAAAGGTAGTCGGTATGTGTGGTCCCAATGTGCCCGGATAGACAATTTGTTATAAAAATGTAATTTTAATAAATATCCATTAAAAAGGATAATTGTGAAAATTGTGCGAATAAAGAAATATAAAAAGATATATAAAAATTCTAAATGAATTGGTGTCATAACCTTCAATATCAATCATCTAATTAGTCATATGATTGGTTAAAGAATATGTATGGATATAAAAGTGCAAAGTGTGCTGAGTAAAAATAGCGCCAAATTCATTGCAAAAAATGACTCACAGTACATTAAAAATGATAGACAACATCAACAATGGATATAAAATATTACAGTATTAGAGAATCAAATATATAGATAATTAAAACAAGGAACAAATACAAATTGAGACCGGATAAATCACAAAATATACCACAGAATATAAATAAACTCTAAAGACAGTCCTGATAATAAAAATGTCGAATATACAACATGACCAGAATAAGAGATAAAAATTACTATATGGTACGTTACTGGAAGGTACACTAAAACAAAATAATGGGTGATATCAACGATCATGCTTTATTAATAAAAGAATTTATATCCCAGTCAACGTTCATCCCATGGGGGTGGTAGCTTTTCAGGGAATAAATCCAGGACGTTTCCAATTGGGAAACCCCCCTTTTCACCCATCCTCCTCTCCATGGGGGAACATATTTATCGATAATCTGGTACAAGGTTCCCTCTGGGTTACGATTATGATACCTCAAATAATGTTTGGGAACACTATGATTCGTTTTCCCTTTGATTATATTCGTTATATGCTCGTTGACTCGAACACTGAAGGCCCTAGTGGTCCTCCCCTCGTACTGTTTGTTGCAAGGACAGGTCAATAAATATACGACATTTTTTGTCTCGCAAGTACTAAAAAATTTAACATCAAAGCAATGGCCAGTAACTGTGGACATGAAGCTAGGGATTCTCCTGTTTTTACATTTATTTAATTTACAAACACGACATTTTTGGCATTTAAAATACCCCTTCAAGTCCTGAAAGAATGAAGGCTTGCGAGGAGGATCAATCACATTAGGTGCAATCCTCTGTCTAAGTGAAGGTACCCCCCTATATGTAATCTGTGTTTTTTCAGGTAACGGGACCAAGTATCTGGTCATTACGGAGAACATCCCAATGTTTGGAGATAACCTTTTTTATTTGTTTATGCTGAATGCTATATCCAGTAAAAAAGGACCATTTAGCTTAGTGCCTTACGGTTTTCTGTTTATCCCTCAGTAGTTCAGATCTGTCAATACATGTGGCTGCCTGTATTTCCTTGTCTAGATCATTATTCAAGTATCCCTTTTCCAAGAATTTCTCTTTGAGAACCTGAGCTTGTTCCTTAAATCTGTGCATGTCTGAACAGTTTCGCCTTAATCTAATAAACTGGCTCTTTGGTATTGATCTCAGCCATGGTCTATGATGGCAACTATCAGTAGGAATAAAGCTATTCCTATCTGTAGGTTTAAAAAAGGTCATAGTTGAAAATTGACCCTGGCTAATATCTACAACCAAATCAAGAAAGTGTGTGCTGCTTTGGCTACTCTCAGGGGTCAAAATGATGCCCCTATCATTAGCATTAAGCGTAGCAAAGAAGGAATTGAGAGATTCCTGATCACCGCGCCATAGGAGGAGGATGTCGTCAATGTATCTGGCCCAGAAGACAAGTTCTGCTCTATCCAGGGCGTAGACGACATCCTCCTCCCATTTGGCCATAAATAAATTGGCCAAACTGGGGGCGAATTTTGCCCCCATGGCAACACCTTTGCACTGTGAATAAAAACCGTTGTCATGCCAAAAATAATTGTGCTTAGTAGCATAAATCACCAAACTAATAAGGAAATCCTTCTGTACATCAGGTTTGGTGGTATCCTGTTTAAGGAAATGATTCACCGCTTCCAAACCCAATTCATGGGATATACTAGTATAGAGGGAAGAAACGTCCGCTGTGGCTATAATGTCACCAATCTGTAATTGCACATTTTCTAATTTACGAATCGTGTCTTTCGTATCCCTTAGATAAGACGGCATTTTAGCGACATGAGGTTGCAAATAATGATCAATATATTTACCAATTCTAGAAGTAATAGAATCGATGCCGCTGATAATTGGGCGGCCAGGTGGATGTTCTGTGTTCTTATGTATTTTTGGTAAATAGTAAATGGTTGGGATCCTGGGACACATAGGGATTAGAAAATGTTTCTCTTTTTTATTTAGAATCCCATCACGGTAACATTTATTAATAATTTTAGTAAGTTCAGCTTTGTACTTATTGGTTGGGTTGAAGGTTAGGGGTTGATAAGTATCCGTATCACTCAAGATGTTATTCATCTCTGACATATAGTCAGCCTTATCTAACACCACTATACCTCCCCCTTTATCAGCTGGCCTGATAATCAAATCCTTATTCTCACAAATATTCTCAACTCCCTTCTTCAGAGAGAAGGGAATATAGCATCTTTTAACAGGCAGATTGTCCAAATCGCGTAGCACCAGGTCTTTGAATACCTTTACGGACGGTGCAATGGGACCTGGAGGGTTATATGTGGAGGGATTACTAAGACCGGAGTGAACCACAGGGTCATTAATTAAGGTGGACCTGATAGGATTACTAATAAGGTACCTCTGAATATTAATTTTTCTTACAAATTTTTGCACATCAATAAAAGTATCAAATTTATTCAGCTTCTTGGGCAGTGCAATTCATTAGTTCCGAATTTTTGTTTTTTCGAATTCGAAAATTCGTTAATCTGAAAATCGGTAAATCCGAAAATTCGAAATGCGGTAATTTGGAAATTCGGAAATTCGGCAAATGGAATAGCTGAAAATCCGAACTTCGGAAATCCGAAAATTTGAAATTTGAAAATTACAATCGGAAATAATAACTAACTAATAATAACGTAACTCATTTTACTAATGCTAACAGAGTGCGGCGCTTGTGTTATAGAAAATACTGTATATACGTATGATCTACAATATCACAAACATGTGAGGGTATCATATAAACCATATGCTGGTATGACAGATCATGAAACCAAGGTAAACAAATACGAATATGGAAAAATTCCCATATGATGAAAATAGTCCACAATAAAAAGTCTCTCTCTTGATGATTAAGGTGATAATTCTTCCTCAACAATTCAAGTATTTCAGTGGTCAAGTGCTCATAGTGACAAGTGGTTGAAGTGACATCCAATAGTAGTAAGTGAGTGCGCTTACCAGAGGCTGGTAGGGCACCAGCATAAGATGTATAGGCGTGTTGTTCAATAGTGCTCCAAGTGATGGTTATGAGAAGAGAGTATGCTTACCAGAAGCCAGTAATCAACCAGCAGGAGTGATTATGTAGGCTCGGACGAGATAGAGGGGTGGAGGTGGTTCCTTCTGGGGCTCCTTAGTCCTCTCTTGCTTCGTCCTCCTTAGAGGTGTTAGAGGGTGGGGGACACTCCAGCGGGAAAATGTTAGAAGAAAGAAAGGTGCTCCATAGCGTGATACAGTTTCAAAAAATGTATTCACAAAACAGTTAAAAACACTTACATGTTTTCATTAAAATTGAGCTCAAAAGTAAAATAGAATCCAAATGCAGTGCGACAGGGGGACGGGACCCAACGCGTTTCATTTCAATAAATGTCTTCTGGGGTGTCACACACATGTTCTATAACGCAAGCGCCGCACTCTTTGTTAGCATTTGTATATCCCAATTTGGTAATTGTCGTGCTGGCAGCTGCAATATGTACTTTGGTAGCGCTGTATTCCTATTCCCCATTTTAACAAATTTTACTAACTATTAAATTATAAGTATTGGAATTTCCTTGAAACTTTGGCTGTGAGTGATACATTTTGAATTTAAGTTCACTAACAACCAAATTTGAAAGGGAATTCCAATGCCTATACATTAATAGTTATTTATCAGTTAGCTATTATTTCAAATGTTCTTGTTTATTTTCGAATGTCCGACTTCTGAATTTCCGAATTTTCAGTACTTTTTCTTCTGGATTTCCAAACTTCCAAATTTAGGCATTTTCGAATTCCGAATTGCCGAATTCGCAAATTTCTGAATTTTTGAATTTTTTGAATTTCCAAATTTTCGAATTCCTGAATTTCTGAAAAAATAAAAAAATGAACGGAATGAAAAGGAACACATTTTTCAGCTGTGCACAAGTCTACTCACCACTTCGAACATGTTGGCTGCATCCCGCTTCGCTGCCTCACAACACACCGGATCCAAGATCACCCACACAACACTGGCATCAAATTCTCCAAGCGTCTATCACCGATTCAGCATCCACCGGATTATCTGCGTAGGTCCACAGCTGTCGTCCTGGGGAAGACGGTACGGGGAGCAATGCTTTTGCTACATTGGCCGGCCAATTGCAGAGCCAATGCAGAGCTGATGAATCCAAAGGGTCTGTCAGGGTGAGCAGCTAGGATAAGATCGCACAGTAGCTGTTTATAGTACTGTATGGCCATCTTGTTTAAACACTTGACCACTGGGCACTTAAACCCCCTTCCTCACCGAACCAATTTTTAGCTTTCAGTGCTCTCACAATTTGAATGACAATTACTCAGTCATACTACACTGTAACAATATGAAACGTTTGTCCTTTTTTTCACACAAATAGAGATTTCTTTTGGTGATATTTAATCACCGCTGAGTTTTTTTTTTTTGCGCTATAAATGAAAAAAAGAGCGAACATTTTGTAAAAATGCAATTTTCCTTGTTTCTGTTATAACATTTTGCAAATTAGGAATTTTTCTTCATAAATTTGGGCCAAAATTTATACTGCTACATATCTTTGGTAAAAAATAATCCAAATCAGTGTATATTATTTGGTCTTTGTGAAAGTTATAGAATCTACAAGCTATGGTGCCAATCACTGAAAATGAATCACACCTGATATACTGATGGCCTACCTCATTTCTTGAGACCCTAAAGCCTTGTACACACGGGACGACGATCGTATACAACAGGTCGTACTAACGACCGTTGTATGCGATATTGATTGTTCGTATGCGCGATTAGAACAGTCAAACATACGATGGTCGTACAAGGGAGTTGTATGAGAAGACTAGAAAACTGGGTCGTACCAACAATCGCTCATAGGACCGTTGTATCGTGTGTACAGAGCAGTTGGTACAACAAGTTGTATTGTGCAAAACACGCATGCTCACAAGTCAGGAACGGCCGGATGCTAATTACATGCACCTGAACGTTCTTTCTGTGCTCGTACGATCGTGTAGTGCAGTCAGTATGCAAGTTACATTATGCAACATACGATTTGCGAGGATCGTACGTACGATCGTCGTCCCATGTGTACGAGGCTTGAGGCCCCTTTCACATTGAGGCGTTTGAAAAATGCGTGCAAAACATCAATCGTTATTACCACATTTTTGCAGCGTTTTTCCCACATTAGCGCTATAATTAGCGCTAACGCCCAGGCGTTTTTCAAGCGCTTTTGAAGTGCTAGCATTTAATAAATAGCACATCCCCCTACATTACATCCTGTTTACTTCTTGGTATTTTGTCCTTTCCTCAACCTCTGGGCATTTTGCTGGCACTTTTAACGCGCTTTTAAAGCACTTTACATTCATTTTAATGTATATGGGCGTTTTTAATGCGCTATTTTTAGCGCTTAAAATAAGCACAAAAAATCATGCTTGCAGGACTTTTTTTAATGCGGCGCCAGCGCGACGCCCCAGTGTGAATAGGTACATTGGAATTAATGGGCAGCGTTTTAGAAGCGTTTTGGAAGTGTTATTTTTAGCACAAAAACGCTAGGAAAGCGTCTCAGTGTGAAAGTAGCCTAAGGGCCCTTTCACACTGTCAGTTTTTTAGGCGGACCTGAACGGATCCTCATGCAGCCCCATGGAGTGATGGATATCAGCGGAGACATGTTCACTGATCTCCGATCCGATCCTGTCCGTGAAATACAGATGGATAAAAACCTATTTTCCATCCGTCTGTAGAATCGGATCGGAGTAGATCGGCTGAAAATGGACAGGCGGTCCGTTTTCATCCGATCTCCATAGAGGATAGCAGGGCTCTGACAGCTCCAGCTCCGCCCAGTGAGCGGAGACGGAACTGTCATCCGTTGGCTCAGCGGGGATCAGTGGATCGATCCCTGCTGAGCAAAAACGGACCCTTTACACGGAAATCCAGGAAAGTACAAATACCCCCCAAATTACCCCGTTTTAGAAAGTAGACAGCACAAAGTATTTAGTAAGAGGCATGGCGAGTTTTTTGAAGTTGTAATTTTCTCCCACAATTATTTGCAAAATGAAGATTTTTTTTTTTCTTTTTCTTCACGAAATTGTCATATTAACAAGTTGTTTCTCACACACAGCATATGCATACCACCAATTACACCCCAAAACACATTCTGCTACTCCTCCTGATACCCCATGTGTGAGACTTTTACACAGCCTGGCCACATACAGAAGCCCAACATGCAGGGAGCACCATCGGGCGTTTTAGGAGCATAAATTACACATCTCATTTCTTGACTACCTCTTGCACTTTTGAAGGTCTTGGAGCACCAGGACAATGGAAACGCCCAAAAAATGACCCCATTTTGGAAAGCTAACACCCCAACGTATATTCTAGGAGTCATAATGAGTCTTTTGAACATGTCATTTTTTTCACAAGTTTTTGAAAAATGCGGAAAGAAAATGAAAACGCATTTTTTTAAAACAAAGTTGTCCATTTATAAGATATTTCTAACATACAGCATATACATAACAAAAGTTATGCCCCAAAATACATTCTGCTAGTCCTCCTGAGTATGGCGATACCACATGTGTGACACTTTTACACAGCCTGGCCACATACAGAGGCCCAACATGCAAGGAGCACCGTCAGGCATTCTAGGGGCATACATTTAAAATCAAATTTAACCACCTATTACACTTTTATGAGGCACTGTAGTGGCACAGATGGGCACTGTAGTGGCAGGGATGAGCACTGTAATGGCAAAGATGGGCACTGTAATGGCACGGATGGGCACTGTAGTGGCACAGATGGGCACTGTTTTGGCACAGATTGGCACTGTACTGGCACTGTAGTGGCATGGATGGGCAGTGTAGTGGCACTGATGGGCACTGTAGTGGCATGGATGTGTCATGGATGAGACAGTTCTCTGTGGTATGGATGTGGTATGGATGAGCATGAATGAGGCATAAATGAGCACGGATGGAGGTGGATGAGCCGTGGATGGGGATTACTGAGCACGGATGGAGATGGCTGAGCAAGAATGGGGATAACTGAGCATGAATGGAGATGGCTGAGCAGGGATGGGAATGGCTGAGCATGGATGGGGATGACTGAGCACGGATGGGGATGACTGAGCATGGATGGGGATGACAGAGCACGGATGGGGATGACAGAGCACGGATGGGGATGACAGAGCATGGATGGGGATGACTGAGCATGGATGGATGGGTGAGCACGGATGGATGGATGGCTGAGCACAGATGCATGGCTGAACATGGATGCATGGCTGAGCACGGATGCATGGCTGAACATGAATGCATGGCTGAACACGCATGCGTGACTGAGCATGGATGGGGATGACTGAGCACGGATGGATGGGTGAGCACGGATGCATGGCTGAACACGGATACATGGCTGAGCATGGATGGATGGGTGAGAACGGATGCATGGCTGAGCATGGATGGATGGGAGAGTATGGATGGATGGGTAAGCATGGATGGATGAGTGGGTGTGCACGGATGAGGATGGGTAAGTTAGGGTTGCCACATCATCCCTTTAATCCAGGACACATACTAATTACACAGGTTCTGTGCAGGGCTGGACTGGGACAAAAATTTGGCCCTGGACTTCATCCAGACCGGCCCAGGGCACATCAGGGTACAGTGCACATCAGGGCAAAGGGCACATCAGGGCACAGCACATCAGGGTACAGAGCACAGCGCACATCGGGGTACAGCGCACATCAGGGCACAGCACACATCACATCAGGGTACAGCACATCAGATTACAGGGCACAGCACATCAGGGCACAGCACATCAGGGTAGAGTACATCAGGGCACATGGAGCACATCAGGGCCCATCAGGGCACATGGAGCACATCAGGCTCATTAGGGCACATCAGGCACATTAGGGCCCATCAGGGCACATGGAGCACATCAGGCACATTAGGGCACATCAGGCACATTAGGGCACATGGGGGCACACCAGGACACATCAGGGCACATGGGGGCACACCAAGACACATTAGGGCATGTCAGGGCACATCAGAGTATATTAGGGCAAATCAGGGTACATTAGGGCCCATTAGGGCATGTCAGGGAACATTATGGCACATCAGGGCACATTAGGGCACATGGAGCACATCAGGGCACATGGGGGCACATCATGGCACATGAAGCACATCAGGGCACATTAGGGCACATGGGGGCACATGGGGTACATCAGGGAAGATGGGGGTACATGGGGGCACATCAGGGTACATCAGGGCACATGTGGGTACATCAGGGCACATGTGGGTACATCAGGGCACATGTGGGTACATCAGGGCACGTGTGGATACATCAGGGCACATGGGGGTACATCAGGGCACATGGGGGCACATCAGGGCACATGGGGTACATCAGGGCACATGGGGGCACATGGGGGTACATCAGGGCACATGGGGGCACATCAGGGCACATGTGGGTACATCAGGGCACATGTGGGTACATCAGGGCACATGTGGGTACATCAGGGTACCTGGGCACATCAGTTAAGTGTTACCAGTCTGTCTTTTCTTTTTCTTGCAGAGAAGCGCAGGGAGCGGCTGTGTATGAAGTTCTAATTCATGTCACAATCATGCTGCTGCCCGGCGGCCCCGCCCCCTCCTCTCTCCTCGTCCATCCCAGGTGATGTTACAAGCCAATTGGAATGGACGAGGAGAGAGGAGGGGGCAGGGCCGCCAGAGAGCAGCGTGACTGTGACATGAATGAGAACTTCATACACAGCTGCTCCCTGCGCTTCTCTGCTGTTGAATCCCCGATCTACACGTCTGCTGATTGGCGGTGATTGACGGGTAGATCGCGGGCACCCATGCGAGGACGAGGCCGGCCCACTGAGCCATCGGCCCACCGGGAAACTCCCGGTAGTCCCGATGGCCAGTACAGGCCTGGTTCTGTGGCTGATTGAGGTGGTAATTAAACTCACTTGGTGCTTCATCTGCATTAAATTAGCCTCAGAGCCTGTGTAATTCATGTGTGTCCTGGGTTAAAGGGATGATGTGGCAACCCTAGGGTAAGTGTGCAAGGATGAGGATGGATGGGAGAGCATGGATGGATGATGCAGACTGTCACATAGCAGCTCTGTGGTCTCTTCAGATCCAGATCTGCCCACAGTGCTGCTGCATTGATCTCTCCCCCTCTCCTCTCACACTGCACCGATCAGTGCGGAGAGGGGTGAGAAAAGCCAGAACTTCTGCCAGCTTGTTTACATGTGATCGCTCCACGATTTGACAGAGTGATCACGTGGTAAAGGGCCGCTGCAAGCAGCCATTTACTGCGATCCGTGATTCGCCGGGTCTCCCGTACCTGGTGGTCATGGAAACTCCCGGGTGCGTGCCCCAAGGGGTGTGCGGGAGTGGAATTCTGGGAGGACATCATGGTATGCCCTCCCATAATAACTGAGCCGCCTTGCGGCAGTATATATATATAGTTAATGGTCGAGAAGTGGCTAACCACTTCCATGCCTATTCTGGCACTCCTCTCCTACATGTAAAAATTATCATTTTTTTGGTTGAAAAATACTCAGAACCGCCAAATATGATATATGAATTTTTAGCACAGACTCTAGGGAATAAAATGGCGATCATTGCAACTTTTTACGTAACGCGATATTTGCTCAGGAATTTTTCAAACTCGTTTTAAAAAAATAACAAACAGTTTCATGAATTAAAAGAAACAGAACAGTAAAGTTAGCCCAATTTTTGTATAATGTGTAAGATGATGTTACTCCGAGTAAATAGATACCTAGCATGTCATGCTTTAAAACTGCGCACACTCGTGGAATGGCGCCAAACTTTGGTACTTAAAAATCTCCACAGGCGACATGTGTAATTTGAACGCTGTTTACATATCTGGGCACAACTTACATGTGCGTTCGCTTCTGTGCCGGAGCACGCAGGGATGGGGGGCATTTTATTTTATTTTTATATTATTGTTTATTTTACCTTTATATTTTTATTTTTACACTTTCCCTTTAATTTTTGTATCACTTTTATTCCTATTACAAGGAATGTAAACATCCCTTGTAATAGGAATAGTGCGTGACAGGTCCTCTTTATGGAGAGACTCGAGAGATTCCCGGCAGTGTTTACTACCGCCAACCCGGACATGATGTCATAACATCGCGCCTGGGCCTCCGAGGATCATAGAGATAATTGAGGACCATCTGGTTACCAGAAAAATCTCTCTAATCAACTTCCGGCGACAACAGATTCGTTCTTCGGCTCGCCGATCGCACAGTTGGGCCCAGCGAAGCATCGGAGGGCGGCGGGAGGGGGGGGAATGTCCCCTCTCGCCGCCTGTAAGAACAATCAAGAGGCTGAACTGCTGCTATGATTGTTCTTATGGTACACAGAGTCGCCGGACAAAAAAGATGATATCTGAATGATGACTGTAGCTGCAGGCATCATTCAGATATCCCCACTCAAAGTCCAGGACGTCATATGATGTCCTTGGGCTGGGAGTGGTTTTAAAGCGCTATTAAAACCCAAAACCAAACATGTGATATATTGCAGGTTACCAACCATTAGATGTGATGGCTGCATTTGTTTTCTTTTTTTAAGGCATTTTCACCTGGTGATCTGGCCAGTAATACACCTCCTGTATTAGAGTGCTCCAGTGTAGGCAGGTGCCGTCTACTTTCTCAACTGCAGGTGGCACTCAACCGCATTGGCATTGCAGGGGGAGAAGAAGTCATGGGAAACATGGTTCCTCTATGGTTTCCTGGTTCACTGTGGAAGCTATACGATTGGATGCTGCCCCACATGTGACTCTAGCAGTCATCTTGGGTCAGTCAGAACTTATTTAAGGCCCTGGCTCCCAGGCTTGGTGCACACATTCTATGCATTGGTGATCTAGGCACAGGTCACCTGTCTTACAGTGACAGTGATTAGCAGCAGGGAGAGGTTCCAGCTGAGTAGGGAAAGGATAGGGACATGCCATCCTACCTGCAGACCTCCCCATTTGGTTCCAGACTAGCCAGGCCACATTCCACCAATTAAGACAGACGTTGCTTGCACATCTGAGACCTGCTCTATTATACTTGCTGTTACATGACGTAAGTGTTCCCGATTGGGTGCCTTCCCACCAGGTTTGTTGTGTATTACTGGATTCTGCATTAATACAAGTTCTGTTCTCTACAACCGGAGTCTTTATGATTACTGCCGCCTCTCAGGGTCACCTTTGGACAGCAAAATTGTCAGTCTTGGGGCAGAGGAGTGCAAGATTTTAGTACACTAAACAAACTGAAGCCTAACTCCAACTAAGATTTGTAAACAGTTAAAACTAGCAGTTTTGTTCCTTTTGGGATAAAAGTTTTACATAATAAACAAAAGTTGATCATTGTAAGCACCCCATCAGTGGTAAATGGTTTGTCTCAACCATTCAACTTTTACATCTGCAGGACAGCTGTTTCTGTTAAAGGCAACACACTTACACACAATCTGGGTGCAATGTAAGGAATGTAAGGAACTTGTATTGAAGTAAGGCAAAACAGTTCACAACAAACACAGTGGGAAGACAGCCCAACCAGGAACACTCACAAATTCCATCAGCATGTCAAGAAGCAGGTTTCAGCCGAACTGACGACGCTTGTTAGGAGGGGCAGAATGCGGACTGGCTGTCTCATGCCCAAGTGGGAAGAAGTCCCCCCGCCGCTAGTACTGTCCCTGATAGATGGGGTACCTGTCCCTGCACTACCCACTTGCAATTGCGTGCCAAAATCTGAGGAGAAGGGACTTATAAAGACTCTGCTGACCCAAGATGGTCACCAAGAGTCACCTGGATCCAGTGCAGCCAACCACAAAGCTTTCTCCAGAAACAAGGAAACCACAAATTTTCCCTGACTTCCTCTCCAGGCTGTGATGCCGCTCTGGTCGGGCACCACCTACAGTGGAGGAAGAAGACTGCACCTGCCTGCAGGATCACCAGGTGAAAATAAATGGAAGAAAGCCTAAAATAGAAAAGTAGTGCAACAATCACATTTAAGAAATGGTAAGTTGTAATAAAATAAATGCTTTCTTTTGGGCTTAATACCACTTTAACAGAGGCATGTGGAGCCGGTAAGTAAATTTCCACTGGGTGGTGAAGGGATTCACAGTGTTTTGAGTGCAGTTTTATCTCAACACGTGGAAGACTCCTTGGAGACATTTATGCGCATGATTTAACCATATGCTGACCAGCGACGTACTGGTACGTACTGGATTTAAAGGGTGATATCTGGGTCATCGCTGCAGCTATGAGCAAGATATAATTTTCTTCTGCCAGCAATTCCGTTTACTGTAAAAGTAATCCTAGCAGCTAGGAAGCCACTTGATTACTTTTAACAGGTGGCGGAAGGGGTCCGCCTTTAATGGGGTCTTCCGAGTACCAACATCCCCGAACACAGTGAGAGGAACTGATCTGGTTTCTCCCACTGTATGATGTCAGAAACCAGAAGCAATTAGGATTTAGTCACTTCTGGTTTTGGTTACTTTGATTAAAAGCCATTGCCGGCTTGTGTAGCAGCAAATCAAACCAATCTCAGTTTTTTGCTTTAACCACTTCTGACCGCGTGCCGTGTTTTCACGGCGGCAGTCGGGATGCTGAGCGCGAATCTCCGTAAAAAGACATCGATCTGCGAAAAGCCGCTAGGGGGCGCGCGCACGGCCGCCGCACTCCTGAGGAGTATGCCCGCGGCTCGGGCGGACCCGATGTCCATCGGCGAGCCGCGATGAGCGGCCACCGGGAAAAAACGGGGAACCGCCGATGTAAACACGGCGGTTCCCCGCTCTGTTAGTGCAGGCATGGGAGATCTACTGATCCCTGTCAGTGGGATCAGTTAGATCTCTCATGCCCATGTTAGCCCCCCCACAGTAAGAACACACCCAGGGAACACACTTAACCCCTAGCTCTCCCCCTGCAGGTTAATGCCAATGACATTTATACAGTAATCAGCGGACATTTACATTTCTGATCGCTGAATAAATGTCATTGGTCCCAAAAAAGGGTCAAAAATATCCGACATGTCCGCTGCAATATCGCAGTACCGCTAAAAACCGCAGATCGCCGCCATTACTAGTAAAAAAATAAATAAATAAAAACCCCAGAAATGAATTCTCATCATCCGTAAACGTGGCCACTTTTGCGCAAACCAATCAATAGATGCCAATTGTGATTTTTTTTAATCACAAATATGAGGAAGAATATAAATCGGCCAAAATCGGTGAAAAAAATGTTTTTTTTTTTTTAAATAGTTTTTTTTTATTTGAATTTTAGCAAAAAGTAAGAAATTTGTTTTTTTTTGCAAAATGGTCGCTCTTCTTTTGTTTATAGCGGTGATCAGAAATGACGCAGAGGTAATCAAATACCACCAAAAGAAAGCTCTATTTGTGGGAAAAAAAGGAAGCAAATTTTGTTTGGATGCAACGTCGCACGACCGTGCAATTGTCAGTTAAAGCGACGCAGTGCCAAATCGCAAAAAGTGCTCTGGTCCTAAAGCTGGAAAACCTTCCGGTTGGTAAGTGGTTAAAGGCCAGAGGACAGATCTGGAATCTCTCCATAAAGAGGATCTGCCATGGCCCATGTTATCACAAGGGATGTTCTTCATCCCTTGTAGTAGCAATACAAGTGATTTAAAAAAAATGTAAAGGTACTGTACAGTGTAAAAATAAAAACATAAATAAAACAAATAATACAGTTAAAAAAAAAATGTTTAATGTGCCCCTGTCCGCCCGTGCTCACGCGCAAAGACAAACACATATGTTGGCCATGCGTGCGTAAACAGCAATCGCACCACACATGTGAGGTATCACTGCCAACATCAGAGAAAGAGCAACAATTCTAGCACAAGACTTCCTATGTAAATCTTAAGTGGTAACCTGTAAAGGCTTTTAAAACTTTGCCTGTGGATAATTTAATGTTTGTCGCCTATCCATGAGCATGACATGTTTGGTATCTATTTACTCCACGTAGCACCATCTTTTATATTTTACTAAAAATTGTATAATATATTGTGTGCACTAAAATTCATTAAAGTGCATTTTTCCAAAACATTTATGTTTGAAAAACCGTGTGACAAATATTGCAACCGCTATTTTATTCTCTAGGGCCTCTGCTTAAAAAAATATAATGTTTGGAGGTTCTAAGTAATTTTCCTGACGCCAACATGCAGGATACTAGTGATAGAGCTCCGCCTCTTAACCACTCCCTCAGGACCAGTGAATAGCATAAAAAAAGGCATAGTTAGCCGCCCCCCCCCATTCTTCTTTTTTTCCTCATACCTCCATGCATCAATGAAGAGTAAGCAGTTCTATGTCCCTACCTCTGCCTCAGTGCAGTAGCCATCTGGGTTCAAGCATCTCCCAGTGCTTGGGCCACTAAATTGCGCTAAAAAGCCTGGGTGCCCCTTCTGTGGGTCTTGATGGGGCCCTGCAGTATTTCCTCTTTAGGAACTAAATCTGCCACTATGGAAATGTCTGTGGGCTGAGGCTTGGGGAGGCCAGCTAGTTCATCCATTTTCCTTTTTTGGTTCCTTGCACCATACAGGGCTGCCTATCCCTTTTATCTTGTGCTGTCTCATATGTATTCTCACTTACCTTGGTCTGTTTCTCTTTTGAGTGCCTCCCATGTCTCCATGTTGTTAGTGTTCTGTTCCCCTCTTTTTTGCCCATGTGAGGATCTAGACCATGCTGCCTGGGGCATTCCAGGTCTCCCTATAGGGAAGGAACGGCCGCCCAGTGCTGTTTTTCTTTTTCCACGGCGCCCTTGATGACATCTTCAGGCTGCGCCGGCCATCAGGAGTTCTGTCCACCATCTTGCTTATGGACAAAAGCTCACCCTTGCCAGCAATGAGGGATGCAGTCCCGGGGGAGCTCCCCCTGCTGAATTTTAACAACATTTAGGCCTCATACACACGGGCCACACTTATACACACAAATAAGCAAAACGCCGGGCCTGAAGTCAGGGAAAAAACTGACGTTTTGCTTGGCGTTTTGCATTGACGTCAAATGCACGTTTTTTCACGCTAGCTTTTTGCAGCGTTTTCTGCCTCTATTCAAAATCAATGGTTCCCTATGGGAGCCCATTGATTTGAATAGAAGCAGCACCAGAAGTCGATCACGATGATCCGACTTGCGGCGCCACTTGTGTGCTAGGTGTCTTAAAGGGGAACCCCCGGAAAAATTTGCGTGGGGTTCCCCCCCAAGAGAATACCAGGCTCTTCGATCTGGCATGGATTTTAAGAGGAGCACCCTCACGCCGAAAAAAACGGCATAGGGTCCCCCCCCAAAATCCATACCAGACCCTTATCCGAGCACGCAGCTTGGCAGGCCAGGAAAGGGGGTGGGGACGAGCAAGCGCCCCCCCCCCTCCTGGACCGTACCAGGCTGCATGCCCTCAACATGGGGAGTATGGGTGCTTTGGGGCAGGGGGGGCTCTGCGCCCCCCACCCCAAAGCACCTTGTCCCCATGTTGATGGGGACAAGAGCCTCTTCCCGACAACCCTGGCCGTTGGTTGTCTGCGGGCGGGGGCTTATCGGGATCTGGAAGCCCCCTTTAACAAGGGGGGCCCCCAGATGCCGGGCCCCCCACCCTATGTAAATGAGTATGGGGTACATCGCACCCCTACCCATTTACCTGGGGGAAAAAAGTGTACAAAAAAAAACACTACACAGCTTTTTAAAATATTTTATTAAATCCGCTCCGGTATCTTCTCCCCTCTCTTCTTTCTTCGACTCTTTTGCGGGGTCTTCTGTCTTCTGAGGGGTCTTCTGCGTGGTCTTCAGCTCTTTTGCTGCTGTCTCCCCGGCTAGCTTCTCCCGCCGCTGCTTCTTCTTCTTCCCCTTCTTCTTGAGATGTTGACTCGTCGCTCTCTTCCACTCGAATGCCGGGTCCGTGCTGCGTGGTTGCCTTATATTGGCATGGGGCGGGGCCACACGATGACGTCATCATGAGCCCCACCCTCATGATGTCACATCCTGGGGCAGGGCATTACATCACCCCCCCATCCACCGCACGAGGATCTCAAGCTGGGAAGCCCTGCTGTGTAGCTGACAAATGAACAGACAGATGGTAAGAGTATATATATTTTTATGTTAATTTTCAAAAGGTTTACATATATATATTTTTAAAAAGAAAAAGTGTGTGTGTGTGTGTGTGGGGGGGGTGAAAGATTTTGTTTTATAATGCATGAGGCCTGGGGGGGGGGGGGTTGTGGCGTACTGTATATTTGTATATAAATATTGGGAGAAAACGTTATTATGTAAATATATATATGTCATAATATATCATTTTAAAATGATTGACAATAGCATACTGTATATGCTATATATGTATGTGTATTATTTTACTTTTTCATTTATTTTTTTTCGAGACTATAGTACAAGAGGCAGCAGTAAGGATATTGAGTAGGAAGCCGCACACAGGCAGTCGCACAAAATTAACCTATATTTGTGTGCGGGTATTATATATATATGTGTGTAGCCATGTACCCCCTTGGGGGTGGCTGGTAGTTGTGGTTCACCTGCCCGTTGCCCTCAATCACATCATTTCTTACACATCCGGAGTCATGGAACAGGCCGATACTTTGTTTTGTTGTTTTATTTTAGGGGATAAACTTGGATAGGGAGAAGGGATAACTGTGGGATGCCCAGAAAATTCGATCACTGGACCTTCTATATACACTGCAGTATATACACTCCAACTTCCTCCAGTACAAACACTTCCAGACCGTTTCTCTCCTTGCTTCACTCCTGCAGGCTGCTCAGTTTCCTGGCTTGAAAGACAATTTATCAGGCCTCCATGACATATCTTCCTCCACCGCAGCTAGCACATGGTGATGCCTGCACTTCTGTCAGTGGGTCCTCCAGACCACCCATTACAGACAAGGGCCACGGGCTCCCAATTATGAAACCACGTGTCCTCAATTGTGTAGCTAAGTAAATTGGTGCTAGCTGGGTATTGATGGACTACAACTCCCAGCCCATCCTCTTCCAGGCCGCTATCCAATGACACTCCTTCCCCTGACTGGCTCCTCCGACCTCCACAGACTGTCCACTATCTTCCCCAGGCTGATCCAGCCTTCCCATCCAGCTCCCAGGGTCTGCCACTCACCGACACTGGTGGATTCTTTAAAGAGACTTTTTAGAATGTAGACTCTGCCGCTCTCCTGCTTCCTTGTGCTGCTCCAGGAACTGACTCCACTTCTGGCTGCACCCGGCCTCCAGGCCCCAAGGTTACCCCCCCAGGCTGGGGGCTCCCTCCTGGGTGGGGTCTGCTCCTCAGCACCTGCTACATTCTCCACTCTTCCACCCGAAACTCTCCTCCTCCCTGCTGGGCAGATCACTGTATTTAAGGAAGCATGCCCCCTGCCAATCCAAATTGGGGATTGGTCAGGGCTCCTTAACATACAACAGAAGTGACACCTCCTCATCCATCCCCTTTTCCAGAACCTTCTGACACCAAAGGGGAGGAGTATCCAAGGGGTGTTCCTTCCTGCAATCTCCAGCCCTCCCTGAGCCACTCCCTAGCCCAGATCAAAATATTCAGGCCTGCACACTGTCAGGCCTGACTAGATTTTGCCTCTCCTAACAAAAATCTTCCTCTAAAAGCACCTATCACTATGGGGCGCTACACTTCCATTACCCTATGTTTAATAATATTTGATATATATATATATATATATATATATATATATATTAGAGAAAATTCTTGAAACCATGAGTTAATAGGATTTAAAGCTCTTAATATATGAAATTTATAGTTAATTTTTATTCCTTATATTATTTTTCCCCATTATGGGCATGAGTGGGGCCTCATGGCTAAGTTTTGCCTAAGGCCTCACCAGTGGCGGCTGGTGAATTTTTAGGATGGGGGGGGGCGCCAGGCCCCGTCTTTCCTTTTTGACCCCCCTACTTCTCATAAGCCCCACCCCTTATAGAATCCCCCCACTCCATCCCCTGTATTCCACATATTGTGTCAGGAGTATACAGCTCAGTATCACAGGACACAGTATACAGCCCCAGCATCACAGGACACAGTGTACTGCCCCAGCATCACAGGACACAGTATACAGCTCAGCATCATAGGACAGAGTATACAGCTCAGCATCACAGGACACAGTATACAGCTCAGCATCACAGGACACAGTATACAGCTCAGCATCACAGGACACAGTATACAGCTCAGCATCATAGGATACAGTATACAGCTCAGCATCACAGGTCACAGGTTATTGCGTTTAAATCCAAACAAACTTGATGGAGACAAACAGGAAGCAAGGGAGGTTGGAAATCACTCCTCCTGCGTTCCACAGAGCAGAAATGAAGTGTTGTATTCATCCACTCGACGCGGCATTTCATCAGTGACCCCTGATGATGTCAGATGAACCCTGATGACGTCAGCACGCCGCTGATGAAACGCTGCGTCGGGTGGACGAATGCTTTCCAATCTCCCCTGCTTCCTGTTTTCTTCATCAAGTTTGTTTGAATGTAAACGCAATAAAAACAAAGAGATTCTTCACTATTTGGAGCCCCTCTCTTTCTTCCATGGTGGCCTGGTATCTGTTGGAGAGCTGGTGTTTCTACCTAAAGGTTCCAAGCAACACATCCATCTAAGGATTTGTCCCTGGAAGCACTTTTGATCTCTGCTTCTCGTAAGTAAGGATTTTGGCTGGTGTTGTGATCTTGTATGGGGGGGGCCTGCTTTGCTGCCCGCTATTTCTGAGACTTTGCCAAGGGGCCACTGAAAGTATGCAGACTCTTTCAGCAGGGAGCATATGTATATTTATGCATGCATTTCAGAGACAGAGTGCAGTGTTGTTGTGTGGAGCAGACTCCCTCTAGTGGCCAAAGAAAGGAAGATGATATTGTCCCATTTTACAATCACAGTCTTTATTCCAGCAATTGCCCCCCCCTGGAATCAGGGATTGGATCAGGGGTTCCCCACAAGGTCCTTATCCTCTTGAGCCATGTATGCAGTTTCTAAGAGAAAAATAGGTGCTAGTGCTGAGACCCAAAAATTTCTGCCGTCCCCTTTATGTTTTAAATATATCTAGGAAGGAGTCCCCCATTAAGGGTTTTTTGGCAGTAAATGTAAAAAAGTTTTTTTCAAACCAATTTAGTAAAGAGAAAGTTTTTTTGAAATTTCTTTTTTATTTTATTCGTAAAAAATATGTATATGTGGTCCAATAATTACATAGAAAAAGGGAAAAACTCTGGTTGTACATAAATGAGACATGTATTGCATACAATCATTTGCAGATAATAAGAAAAAGGAAATGACAAAACTGTGCAGCCAAGGGCCGCATAGAGTCCCCTAAGCGTTTCAACCCCTTATTATTGTCTGGGTCTTCCTCAGGGGGATCATAGGCATCGCCCTTTTCTATAGTATGAAAAATGTAAATTAGAATCGTACAAAAAATATAAGAATATAAATAAGAATACTCATTATATAATGAAATTCAACACTTACAATACTGCAATTTGATCTTTGGGTACAATCTCAGTCATCCAGAGCATATTAAAATTAGCAGTGTGGCGTACAAAGACTGCATCAGCTTGCTGCATGGTCATTTCCACCAACCACCCAGGGGCAGAAGCTCCACCATGTTTTCACAGGAGTTTACAAGAGGCCACACTCAATCCTCCCCTATTTGGAGGGGGGGGGGAGGTTGCAGTTAACACTCCTGGAAAAAATAGATATAATAAACTAATAGTATAATATATTAAACAATTATGGATGTAATAGATGTGTAAAAATAACAGACAATTTTAGTGGGTGCTACCTCCGGGGGACAGCTCTTTAAGCTTTCATGTATTTATCTAAAGTGGGTCAAAAGAGCTAATATCTCCCATATTTATCATGAGCAAACAAGGGTCTGCATTTGCAGGTAAGGTGTAAGGGAGAAGGAGAAAGGTGTTTTGAGGTTAAAAGACACCATGTATATGCACATGTGTATACTTATTCTAAATATGTTCAAAGAGAGAGAAAAAAAGGAAAAATATAAATCACTCACTGATGGTTTGAGGGCTGAATGTGCCCGGGGTGTTCACTATCTCACAAGCAATGCTGATCACTGCAGGAGATATCTAAAAAAGATATATGCACATTATTCAAAAGAAGAGGAGAAGGAAAAACCTCTACATCATCTCCAAGATGGAAATAACCATTAGTAAGCAGGGAGGAGAAAAAAGATCTCACTCAAAGCTCATTTCCTAAACCAATGCTGAATTGTAAATATAAAGGATTATCTCTCTTACCTGAAAAAACAGCTCAGTGTTCCGACCTGACTGGAGGAAAACCTCCATGTGTCTTACCTTTCCATGTGTTGTACCTTAAATACTCCTGTGTTTCCAGGGTGTGACTGCAATCAGCTGAATTATCAGCTGGCTGTGCTAGCAGCCCTCGTGTGGGCTCCTCTGCGTTCCGGAAGTGATCCCGGCTACTGCCGTCACTTCCTGCTGATGGTAAGTGACCTAACAACGTCATATCCGGCCGCGGAAAGCCACGCATGCGCGCGGCCTCCACGAACCGTGCGGAAGGATCCGGAATGCCGCCGGCCTATATTTGTCCACCAGAGGGCCCCCAAAACAAGCGCTGTCAGAGGGACCCCTAGAGGCACAATTGGAGGAGTGTCATTCCTCCTATACAGGCCGGGAAACTTCTGTGGGCAGAGCATCACCACAGGTGGAGGGTTGGGGACACCAAAGCCACAGCAGCTCTGTACACCACACTGCAAAATGAAAACATAACATAAGTCAAAAATTGAATTCATATAATTTTAACAAATATCAGAAAAAAAGAAAAAGAATTTGTTGTGATTATAAATTGTCATTATATTACACAAATTACATTGCATACTCTCAGGGGGGAGGAAATGCACCCAATATAGCTTATCATCTCAACCGCCTGGGAGAGAGCTGTCAAGAAGAAATGTTGTGCATGTCAAACAAAAATACATGACCTGGGAGTGTGGGGACATACAGAAAAATCTCACTTAAGTATTTTCACGGTTATTGTGTTTTTCCTGAAACAAACCCTTTTAAAAAGGGGGCATAAGAAATGGATTCATTCAGACCTGGAGACGATGTCGCCTGTAATCTGAAGATCCATTTTTGTTCGAACTGGAGCAATGTTTTGTTCCAGTCCCCTCCTCGGTCGGGAGGATGAACCCGATCGAGGACAGTGAACTGCACCTTAGGCATGCGATAATTGTGTTGTGTCACAACGTAACGTCCAATTGGAAGATAATGGTTTCCAATTTCCATGCTGTATATGTGTTTAGATATTCGTTTGTGAAATTCTTGTTTTGTCTTACCGACATAAAAGGCCCCACACTCGCAGGTCATAAGATAAACCACTCCCCTTGTCTGGCAATTAGCGAAATGTCTGGCATAAAATGTGCGTCCATTGGGGAGCATCATCGTTTTGCCTTTTCTAATATGTGGGCACTGTGAACAGTGCCCACAAGGATGTGTGCCTAAGGCCGGGCAGTGCTTTTTCCCACCTGTTCCTTTAAATTCGCTATGTACTAGTCTGTCTTTCACTGATGTTGCCCTTCTATACGTAATAGAGGGGGTGGGTGGTAGAAATCTCTGTAGATTAGGGTCATCGGTTAGGATAGACCAGTGTCTACTGATGATTTCATAGATCTTTGAATGCTGTTTCGAATACCTCATGATTATCCGTGTTGTATCATGATTAGATGGTAAGGAGGTTTTTTGTTGGAACAAGAGGTGTTGTCGGGTATGTTGTGAAGCTTGATTGAAAGCTCGCTTCAAACACGACCGACTGTACCCTCTTTCTAATAGTCTCTTTTGAAGGAGTGCTGCCTCACTCTTGTATGTGTGGTCATCTGAGCAGTTTCTCCTCAGGCGGAGATACTGTCCATATGGTATAGATTTTTTTAAGGTTACCAGGTGAAAGCTTTCCGCATGCAGAATTGTATTTCCAGCGGGGCTTTTTCTATAAAGCTTACTCTTTAACTTGCCTTCCTCACCTTTGCAGATTGTGACGTCTAGAAAAGTGACAATTTCTTGGTCAAAAACCGACGTGAATTTTAAATTGAAGTTGTTGTGATTGAGGAGTCCCAAAAAATTAACGAGATCCTCTTTGGATCCATCCCAGATGACGAAGACGTCGTCTATGTACCTAAGCCACACTGAAATGTGGCCTGTGTACCTGACAAGGTCCTCGTCACCTAGGAGGGATTGCTCCCACACCCCCAGGTAAACATTGGCATAGGATGGGGCACAGCAGGTCCCCATCGTTACGCCTTGTACCTGGAGGAAGTGGGAGCCATCAAAAGTAAAGACATTGTGGTACAGGATATATTCCAATCCCTTGAGGAGGAACTCCACAAGTGCTTCATCGTGTGTAGAGCCTTGTTGTAACACTTTTTGAACAGTAACCAGCCCCTTGGAGTGGGGGATGGAACTGTACAGTGCTTCCACGTCTATGGTGACCAAAAAGGCTTCTGACGATGTGACCAAGTCGTCCAACAGTTTTAAAAAATGGATGGTATCCTTCACAAAGGAAGGTAATGACATGACGTATGGTTGAAGGTATGCATCGATCACTCTACTTAGGTTTTTCATTTTTCATACTATAGAAAAGGGCGATGCCTATGATCCCCCTGAGGAAGACCCAGACAATAATAAGGGGTTGAAACGTGTAGGGGACTCTATGCGGCCCTTGGCTGCACAGTTTTGTCATTTCCTTTTTCTTATTATCTGCAAATGATTGTATGCAATACATGTCTCATTTATGTACAACCAGAGCTTTTCCCTTTTTATATGTAATTATTGGACCACATATACATATTTTTTACGAATAAAATAAAAAAGAAATTTCAAAAAACTTTCTCTTTACTAAATTGGTTTGAAAAAAACTTTTTTACATTTACTGCCAAAAAACCCTTAATGAGGGACTCCTTCCTAGATATATGTATGCAGTTTCTGACTGTCTCCTGTACTATGTCCGCAGTCTCTGGCCCTCTCCTGTACTATGTCCGCAGTCTCTGACCATCTCTTGTACTATGTCTGTAGTCTCCGACCATGATAATGTGATAATGACATTGTCGAAAAGGGGCAGAGCATGGGTGACCTTAAAATGATGCCCCCCCCTGAAAAAAGTTCTGCGGACACCCATGAGTTCATCATGGGATTCGTAGTTCACTTCCAGGAAGTTTCCCTTGGACTGCTTTCAGGAAGAACTGCATTCCCCATAAGACTGTGCGGTGGAAAGGGACTTCTGGGGGAAAACGGTGCATGTTGGGGGACTATTTAAGCAGAGACTGTGGCCTGCTTCAGTCTCTTGGAACAGCGTGGTCGACCAGCTAGGATCCTGTGTGTCTCTCCCAGGTGGGCTGCAGCCTGAGGCCTACCAACAGTGATCCAGCCAGCTAAATTTCTGTGGTGTCCCAGCCAGCTGTGGTGATACAGTATTCTAAAGGGGGACCATTGGGACCAGCAAACCAGCGTTCAAGTCTGTTCCAGAGCCAGCGACATCCATAGAGTGAGAATCAGTCATTCTGGAGAAGACTGAAGCAGAACAGTGGAAGCTGTCTTCCCTCAGAGCAAAAAGGGCAAGAGGACATCATCATTTCCAGCGTCTTCAGCACACCCTGAACAGCCGGACTGACCTCTGTATCGATCGATTGGTGTGGTGAGCAAACAATGCATCTGTGTCTGAGTATATTCAGTTGTTTTTCATACATCTTCCATAGAGACAGACTCAGCTCAATCAAAATATTATACTAACCTGTACACAGGTCCCTCATTTACAGATAATATATTGATTCCAAGGGTATCTGTGCCCATTTGCAGGAGACAGGAACACTGCACAGACTGAGCGATATTAAATCCTGTGTACAGGTGTCATTGCTCTTTTGCTCTGCTGTTCAGCCACTATAGTTCACTTTCCTACCAGGACATCAAGTGCACCAACGCCAGGCTAGCCAGAGATCTTGGACATATCAATTGTGAGGATGCTCACTATCACTCTTTTGGTATCAGTAGTTATGACAGTGGCTACCTTTTAAGGGGAACTCTCATTACAACTGCTACAGTAATAATTTGTATTGGTGGCCTATAGCTTCACATTTTCATGACTTGGGTCTGTGATCTCAGGATTCGAGGGAAACAGACTGACGGTTACTAAACAAGATTGGTTCCCCTTTTTCATTTTAAGAGCCATTCAAGCTGACTACATGTATCCATTTGGAGTGCATATTTGAGTCCTTGTTTATACCATTGTATGTCACAGTTTACTATTTTTCTGTCATTTGAATCTCAGTGTGTGGTTTGTTTGAATGTGGAAAGTCTACCAGTAAACAAACCTGTTTACTCCAATTGTGTCTGCCTTACTCTGCATTGCAAGTACACTATTGCTAGGTGTGCCAGAGGGGTTAGGACAGTTATTTGGGGTTGAGAGGCAGAGGCCCGGGATAAATATAAATCAAATTAGCAGCTCCTTCGGGGGTACCGCTGCAAACGGATTTCACCTTTTTATTTACGTTTTGGATTTAGCACTTTGTGAACTTTTTCTATGCACATTCATATCACTAACGTGATCCTGAATGGTTATTTATTGTTATCAATTGCGATCAGCTGTATGGACTCATTGCACATTTGAACTGTGTTTGGCACTGGCACTCCATTAGCGTGACCCCCAGTGGTCAATTCATTCATTACACCTTATTGTAATTTTTGCAACATCACATTTGCACTGCACTTTATTCAATGTGGGAGCGCGGTTTAATTTTTCCTTTTACAGGGGTATATTGCAGCCAATACACAGTATATAGCTCAGCATCACAGGTAGGGTATATTGCAGCCAGTATACAGTATACAGCTCAGCTTCACAGGTGGGGTATATTTCAGCCAATACACAGTATACAGCTCAGCTTCACAGGTGGGGTATATTTCAGCCAATACACAGTATACAGCTCAGCATCAGAGGTAGAGGTATATTGCAGCCAGTACACAGTTTACAGCTCAGCATCACAGGTAGGGTATATTGCAGCCAGTACACAGTATACAGCTCAGCTTCACAGGTGGGGTATATTTCAGCCAATACACAGTATACAGCTCAGCATCAGAGGTAGAGGTATATTGCAGCCAGTACACAGTATACAGCTCAGCATCACAGGTGGGGTATATTGCAGCCAGTACACAGTAAACAGCTCAGCATCACAGGTGGGGTATATTGCAGCCAGTACACAGTAAACAGGTCAGCATCACAGGTGGGGTATATTGCAGCCAGTACACTGTATAAAGCTCAGCATCACAGGTGGGTTATATTGCAGCCAGTACACTGTATACAGCTCAGCATCACAGATGGGGTATATTGCAGCCAGTACACTGTATACAGCTCAGCATCACAGATGGGGTATATTGCAGCCAGTACACAGTATACAGCAGTACATACCGGAGTCAGGTGCTCTCTCTCTCACGGCCAGCGGGAATAACAGGCGTGTGTGTTTGGACACTTCCAGTCCAAGCACCAGCACATCCACCAGTCCTGCCCCCACCCCAGCGACCTGATCAATCAGTCACTGACTGAGGCCAGAGCCAATCAGTGTATCTGTGATCATCTCGGTGGCGCATACAGATTCACTTTAAAGACTGACCAATCAGCTTTGTCACAAAAGACAGCAAGATTCCCAAAAAAGCTGGGACAGTGGCGGCCTATTTTTTTTCCCAGAAATTCCAGTGTGGGGGGGGGGGGGGCTGCGGTGCACAGGTGCCCTCTATGGAAGAGTCGCCACTGGGCCTTACAAAGCCTAGAGCCACCTCTGATTGTCATTCTTGGAGGGAGGGCATTGTTAAATGTATTAGCAGATTTAAAGTCTATGGTTAAATACACTATATTACCATAAGTATTGGGGCACCTGCCTTTATACGCACTTGAACTTTAATGGCATCCCAGTCTTAGTCTGTAGGGATCAATATTGAGTTGCCCCACCCTTTGCAGCTATAAAAGCTTCAACTCTTCTGGGAAGGCTGTCAACAAGGTTTATGAGTATGTTTATGGGAATGTTTGACCATTCTTCCAGAAGCAGATTTGGGAGGGTACTGCATGGTGCGCAGGTGTTTTATATATGACTTTAGCTGATTTTTAAGTTGAAGTACCTCAACAGACTAACTAGGAGTAGTCAAAGTTAGGGTGTCTCGTCCATAGTAAGTCATAAATATATAAATCAGGGTAAATGGTCCCCAACCAATACCCTACAACCAGTGAAACAAGGCTGGACTATCACGACACCAAATATAATTATAGGATAACAACAGCAAAGTAAAATTACATCAAGGTTTTTTATTCTTAATACATTCAATTAAAAGAACAGACATTTGACAAACATGAATCATAAAACATTAGTTACACCACTCCACATCATACCCCATAGATAGGGGAGGGGGGAGACGAAATTCAAATGGTGTCAGGACATAGATATCATGGATCCTCTACATGTTTTGCGGATAACCGCTTCATCAGGAGGGATATCTACGTAGATTAGTAATACAATCATTAACAGTATAAATGTATATGAAAACATTCACTATGATAATGGCGGCATACAACTGTTGTACAAAATATAATAGGGAGAGTTACAAAAGTGTGGCTCAGCTTACCCACGCGTCCAGTCAGACCAGGTGTAACCCTGGTACACCTAAAATGTTCCTCGTTGTCAGAAGTGGGGTGACAGGTATGGAGACAAATTCAATGAACTCCTACTGCTAGGAGAATAATTGAGGTTCAATTATAAAATTATATGCGTGAGTGGGTGGGCGGGGGGGGGGGGGTGGCGTAGGGGAGACCAGATGGGAAGGGAAGGGAGGGGGGGAGGAGGGGGGGAGGGAAGGAAGAGAAGGGGCGAGTGGAAGAGTAGAAGAGATAGAAGAGATGGGAAAGGAAGAAGGGAAAGGAAGAAGGGAAAGAAAGAGGGGAGAGGGGGAGAACAAAGAGAGGGAGTGGGCAGAGATCCAATAAAGGAAGAAGGGGAGGAAGGGAAGGTGAAAGAAAAGAGGGGGGGAGGGGGCAGATAGGGAGAGAGAAAGGGGGGCGGGGGGAGGAGAGAAGGGGAAAAGAAAGGGGGGGGGAAAGGAAGAGAAACGGGGGGAAAAGAGGGGGGGGGTGGGAGGAGGGACCAGAGGGTGTAAGGGGAGACCTAAATGTGGGGGGAAGAAAGGGGAAAGGAGGGGGGAGGAAAGAGGAAGGAGGAATGGGGAAGTGCACACCCAGGTGAAAACAACCTGTGGAAAGGAAATAGTTTGCAAATTACCTGATAAAGGTATGTATGGGTTTAGAATAGGTTCCAGGGCATAAGCGACCGTACCGGTGGGGGCCAGTATATTCATGTAAGTACTACCTTCAAAGAAGGGGGGTTTTTCAATTTTATGGCCCAGATATAGGAAGGCCGGACTAGTAATTAAGATCTAGGTAGAGAGAGAAACATATATGTTCAGTTTAGTGGTTATATAGCAGGACCACATGGCGGTACACCAAATATGTCCGCTATGTGGTTCCTGCAAACACCGTTCCAGATGAAAATAAATGGCCACTCACCGAATAAGGACATGGCGTCCATTATACCTGGGATCCTCTCCACACTGAAAACAAGCACGGGCGTCCTGTTTATAACCCTACCGAGCAGTGCACACGCGCGCCAACCGAGGCGTCGAGTGTGACGTCGCTTGGTCCAACGTCCCGTAGTGCTCATGCGCATAAGGTAGATTGTGCGCGCACTACTCGCAGCCGAATCCAAAGGGCACAGAGCCCAAGATTTGGACTGCGCAAGAGCAGGTATGCCGTGTGGATACGGCCAGCGCTGCACTCCAGGGATGCTGCACTTCTGCCAAGAGGACAAGTGGACAAGTGGACACATGAGCAGGCCAGCCAACAATACCTGTGGTACAAGAGTTGATAGTGGAAAATACAGCGTTATAATCCATACACAATTATTTAATAGTGTGCTATACAGTATATAGTACAATGAAATAACTAGCTGTTAACCTAGACCTATTACTGCTTGGGCAGGGGAGTCCCAATACAATCCCGGTTCAGGACACGGTCAGGTAGCCAGAAAGGGCCCATAGTCAGGCAGTCAAGAGAAGTCAAGTCAAGCCAAAAAAGAAAAAAAAAAAAAAGGACAAGAAAAATCATGGAAAAAATTAGAATGTGTGAATGGTATGTAATATAGACAAAGGAGATGCCACTAGGCACAATGTCAGATCAGAGGTATCCCTCAGACACACGGACAACAAAATCAATAATGGTGACACTCCATCAATGTATGGTGGCCAGAGCATGCCTAGAGAAAAGGTTTGTATGAGTTGACTTCATTAAGCCCAGGGGGGCAACCGCGCCGAGACGCTCAATCCAAAGGGTCTCGCGCTGGAGGAGAATCCTGACATGGTCCCCACCCCTGGGGTCAAGGGGCACCACCTCCAGCACAAAAAATTGTACTGCATGCGAGTTAAATCTGTGGTATAGACCAATGTGACGACCAATGGTAGTTAGCTTCCCATTACTGGAGTAGTACACATGATCTCCTATACGTTGCTGGAACTCCCTAATCGTTCACCCCACATAAAAGGCATGGCACTCACAAATCATCAAATAGATAACTCCTGTAGTGTTGCATTTGGCTGACAAGCCAGGCGAAAAAGTTTCACCATTGGGTAATATACATGTCTGGATGTCAGCCACCCGGGGACATCTGGGGCATGCCCCACATGGTGAGGTGCCTCGTCGTCCCCGGGAGTTTGGTCTGGTGTACGATAATGGCTAGTGGTTAGACGATCGTGTAAGAACTTGGCTCGCCGAAATACCAGTTCCGGAGAGGATTTAATATATTTATTAAAGGTATGATGTTCAGTTAATAAGTGCCAATTTCGCAACTGATTTTTAAGTTATATCGATAATTCTTCAAGCAGAGCATATTTTTTAGGACAGTGAGTTGCACCTTTTGGACAGAGAGGACCCCGCACGAGGAATGAAAAAGGCCAAATATGTTAAAGTCGTTCTAAAGGCAGGACATTTTTACCTTAATGCATTCCCTGCATTAAAGTGGAACTAAACCTACCGATTTAACAGTTTCAAAAAACAGTTACATTTCCAGCATGTACTTCGGTTGTGTTCTTAACCAAACTGTCAAACCATGAAATGGCTGGTTTCATAACTGATCACATGTGCGGCACCATGGCAGCAGCAAATCAGAGGCCCAGATGGCAGCTTCCCTGGCTGAAAATGATAGGAGGGTTTAGTTCCACTTTAAGGTAAAAAATGTTCCAGTATTTGTATCGCTCCCTCACTTCTATAAATACTAATTGGAGTCCTATCTCAGTCCAGCACTGTGTCCACCTGCAGCGGCAATACTTTTAACTACATTTACTCTTCCTCTCCTCACAGGACTCAGTGAGAGTAGCTGGAGCAATTGGATCCTGCTACTGTCAATCAAATCATGTGAGGAGGGAGCCCCGCTCGGGAAGGATACAACAAAACTAGATATTTGGGGGGGAACACCCTGCCAAACGCATGGTGCTGCTCGTAACGACCAACAAACAGAAAGTGTATAAAAGTTACAGCGCACACATGATACATACTCCTGTCAGGCTATTTTAAAAGCATCTAAAACGTATGTAGCAAAAAATGCAAAAATACGGGGGTTTGGTCATTTTTTGCTACATACGTTTTAGATGCTTTTAAAATAGCCTGACAGGAGTATGTATCATGTGTGCGCTGTAACTTTTATACAAGACTAACGTTTCGATATCCATCTTTACAATGGTAAGAAATACCTAAAAAAATTTCAAATCACAGACAATAAAAAAAGATCTTATTGTTTGTACCATATGAATGGTCATGGTCCACGTGTCTCACCGGGACTTTGAGTGAGGAGGAGAAGACTACAGTGGGTAACCACGAGATCCGAGGAGGAGAAGAGCCACACGGTAGTATCCTTTGGTGAAGGATACCACCACGTGGACGTCTGAGGAAGGGCCCGCCCTTCACATATTTTCAATGTCGCGTGTGTACTATGTATGAGGACAGTCCGATAAAATTTTCGTAGATTTTGCA
>BLSH010248095.1:140224-161353 GCA_018402905.1 Glandirana rugosa | reverse complement strand
GTGTATAAGAGACAGGCGTTTGGCAGGGTGTTCCCCCCAAATATCTAGTTTTGTTGTATGCTTTATGCCTGGGTCCTGACCAGACCTTTTTGGGTTGGTGAACCCCATCCTCCTTAATTAGCCCCAATCAATGTCCACCTGATCCATGGGATGTGTCCTCTAGTCTCCCATAAAGAGAGGCGTTAGCTTCCACGGTTTAAGAGATAGGAGCATTCACTCTAAGGTCAGTGTAGGTTCCCATTGGTAACGGGGTACTTTGCAGCAGTCAATGGGCTTAGCACTTCATGGCCATTCAGTGTGACCAAACCCCCGTATTTTTGCATTTTTTGCTACATACGTTTTAGATGCTTTTAAAATAGCCTGACAGGAGTATGTATCATGTGTGCGCTGTAACTTTTATACACTTCCCGCCCGGGAAGGAGTCTGCAGGTGCACCACCATAGGAAGTGGTTTCCTATGATGGCACACCGAGAAGAGGAGGAGCCTAGAGCACCAATGGGTGACATCAGAAGAGGAGGAGTGAGTTTCAGGGCCACTCTGTGCACCTGGTACTGGTAAGTATACCATGTTTGTTATTCTAGAAAAAAATAACAGACACTAAACTTTAAAAAAATCCATAAAGAATGGTAACATTTCTACCTATAGCTTTGCAATCAGAAAAGCTCATGCCCCCTGCTGATTGAAGAATTTTAGTTCGGACTCAGCAGGTTGTCAAAAAACAAAAAATGTTTTAATAGTTTGTTGTAAAATTTTAGGAACAGGTAATTTTTCTTCTTCACTGATGTGCGCTGATGAGGTTGCACTGATGGGAACGGATAGGCTGCACTGATAAGGCGGCATTGATGGGCACTGATGAGGCTGCACTGATGAGCACTAATAGGCTGCACTGATGGGCACTGATGATGCGGCACTAATGGGCATGGCTGGGCACTAAAAAGCTGCACTGATGGACAGTGATGAGGAGGCACTTGTGGGTACTGATGGGGTGGCACTGATGGACACTGATAGGCGGCAATGATGGGCATTGATTGACAGCACTGTTGGGACTGCACAGATAATCAACACACTGATAATCAGTACCCTCATTATCAGTGTGCGTGTCCCTTTTAGAGAAGCCGGTGATCGGCTCTCTTCTCTGATCCTCATGCTGTCAGCATTAGGAAAGGAGTGTCGATCACCGGCTTCTATTTACATCGTGATCAGCTGTGATTGGACACAGCTGATCATATGGTAAAGAGTAAACATGTGCACGACAGAAAAATTTGTGTTTTCATTTTTTTGGAAAATCAGGGAATTCGAAAATTTCTGTAATTTGAAATTCGGAAATTTGAGAATTCAGTCATTCGAATTTCAAAAATGCCGAAATTCGATATTAGGGAATTCGGAAATTCAGAAGTAAAAAAATCCAAAAAGTCGGAAATTCAGAAATTCGAAAATAAGAAAGAAAATTCGATATAATAATTAACTAATAAATAATTATTAAATTATAGGTATTGGAATTTACTTTCAAATTTGGCTGTTAGTGAACGTAAATACGAAATTTATCACTAACAGACAAATTTTAAAGGAAATTCCAATACCTATAATTTAATAGTTAGGATAATAGTCAAGTTATTATTAGTTATTATTTCAGATTTTCAAATTTTCATATTTCCGAATTTATGATTCTTGTATTTTCCGATTAACGAATTTCTGAATTTTCGAAATTTTGATTTTCCGATTTTTGAATTACCGAATTCTAAATAACAAAAATTCAGAAATTTGAAACTCAGAAATTCGGATTCGTCCCAATGAACGAATTTCGAAAAGTTTGTTAAAAAACAAATTTGGAGCAAAAGTAATTGCACATGTTTAGCAAAGAGCCGCTGATTGGCAGGTGCGATCACAGGAGGGTGTCATATGGCCTCCCAGAACTAGCCATTCGTGCTGTAGCCGTTCACGCTGTAGCCGTTCGCGCTGTAGCCGTCATTCAGCAATAGCATGGACGGCGGGTGGAGCTGGTGGATGTTAGAGATCTTGTGCTCCTCTACCTTTCATTTGAGAATGCCCCACAGATGCTCAATAGGGTTTAAGTCTGAAGACATGCTTGGCCAGTATCTGAAGGGAGGGGATCATGCTGTGCTTCATTATGTCACAGTACAGGTTGGCATTCATGGTTCCCTTAATGAACTGTAGCTCCCCAGTGCGGACAGCACTCATGCAGCCCCAGACCATGATACACCCACCATCATTCATGACTGTAGGCAAGACACACTTGTCTTTGTACTCCTCACCTGGTTGCCGCCACACACGCTTGACACCATCTGAACCAAATAAGTTTATCTTGGTCTCATCAGACCACAGGACATGGTTCCAGTAAACCAAGTCCTTAGTCTGCTTGTCTTCAGCATACTGTTTGCAGGCTTTCTTGTGCATCATCTTTAGAAGAGGCTTCCTTCTGGGACGGCAGCCATGAAGACAAATTTGATTCAGTGTGTGGCCTATGGTCTGAGCACTGACAGGCTGACCCCTCACCTCTTCAACCTCTGCTGGCAGCACTCATCACCTATTTCCCAAAGACAACCTCTGGATATGACGCTGAGCATGTGCACTCAACTTCTTTGGTCGATCATGGTGAGGCCTGTTCTGAGTGGAACCTGTCCTGCTAAACCGCTGTATGGTCTTGGCCATCGTGCTGCAGCTCAGTTTCAGGGTCTTTGCAATCTTCTTATAGCCTAGGCCATCTTTATGTAGAGCGACAATTCTTTCTTTCAGATCCTCAGAGTTCTTTGCCATGAGGTGCCATGTTGAACCTCCAGTGACCAGTATGAGAGAGTGAGAGCGATAACACCAAATTTAATACACCTGCTCCCCATTCACACCTGAGACCGTGTGACACTAACGAGTCACATGACACCGGGGAGGAAAAATGGCTAATTGGGCTCAATTTGGACATTTTCACTTAGGGGTGTACTCACTTTTGTTGCCAGCGGTTTAGACGTTAATGGCTGTGTGTTGAGTTATTTTGAGGGGACAGCAAATTTACACTGTTATACAAGCTATACACTCACTACTTTACATTGTAGCAAAGTGTCATTTCTTCAGTGTTGTCACATGAAAAGCTATAATAAAATATTTACAAAAATGTGAGGGGTATACTCACTTTTGTGAGATACTGTATATACAGTATATACAGTTGTGCTCAAGTTTACATACCCTGGCAGAATTTATGATTTCTTGGCCATTTTTCAGAGAATATAAATCATAACACAAAAACATTTCTTTCATTCATGGTTAGTGTTTGGCTGAAGCCATGTATTACCAATAACTGAGTTTACTCTTTTTAAATCATAATGACAACAGAAACTATCCAAATGACCCTGATCAAAAGTTGAAATACCCTGCTGATTTTGGCCTGATAACATGCACACAAGTTGACACAAAGGTATTTGAATGGCTATTAAAGGCAACCATCCTCACCTGTGATATGTGTGCTTGTAATTAGTGTGTGTGTGTGTGTGTGTGTGTATGTATAAGGTCAATGAGTTTCTGGACTCCTGACAGACCCTTGCATCTTTCATCCAGTGCTGCACTGACATTTCTGGAATCTGAGTCAAGGGCAAAAGAATTGTCAAAGGATCTGCGGGAAAAGGCAGTTGAACTGTATAAAACAGGAAAGGGATATAAAAAGATATCCAAGGAATTGAGAATGCCAGTCAGCAGTGTTCAAACTCTTATAAAGAAGTGGAAATTGAGGGGATCTGTTGAAACCAAACCACGGTCAGGTAGACCAACATGGGCGTCCGCAGGTAGGGGCTATTGCCCCCCCCCCCGGAATCAGGGATCGGATCGGGGGTTCTCCACTAGGTCCTTATCCTCTTGAGCCATGTATGCAGTTTCTGACAGTCTCTTGGGCTACGTATGCAGTCTCTGATCATCTCTTGTGCCATGTCCACAGTCTCTGACCATCTCCTGTACTATGTCTGCAGTCTCTGACCGTCTCCTGTACTATGTCCGCAGTCTCTGATCAGCTCCTGTACCATGTCCGCAGTCTCTGACATCTCCTGTAGTATATCTGCAGTCTCTGACCATCTCCTGTACTATGTCTGCAGTCTCAGACCATTTCCTGTACCATGTCCGCAGTCTCTGACCGTCTCCTGAACTATGTCTGCAGTCTCTGACCATCTCCTGTACTATGTCCGCAGTCTCTGACCATCTCCTGTACCATGTCCCCAGTCTCTGACCATCTCCTGTACCATGTTTGCAGTCTCTGACCGTCTCCTGTACGATGTCTGCAGTCTCTGACCATCTCCTGTATTATGTCTGCAGTCTCTGACCATCTCCTGTGCTGTGTCCGCAGTCTCTGACCATCTCCTGTACTATGTCTGCAGTCTCTCACCGTGATAATGACATTGTTGAAAAGGGGCAGAGCATGGATGACCTTAAAATGATGCCCCCCCCCCCCCCGAAAAAAGTTATGTGGACGCCCATGTAGACCAACTAAAATTTCACCCACAACTGCCAGGAAAATTGTTTTGGGTGCAAAGAAAAACCCACAAATAATTTCAGGTGAAATACAGGACTCTCTGAAAACGTGGGATGACTGTTTCAAGATGCACAATAAGGAGGCACTTGAAAAAAGATGGAATCCATGGTCGAGTCGCCAGAAGAAAGCCATTACTATGCAAATGGCACAAAGTATCCCACTTACAATACGCCAAACAGCACAGAGACAAATCTCAAATCTTCTGGCACAAATTCATTTGAAGTGATGAAACCAAAATTGATCTTTTTGGCCACAACCATAAACACAGCATTTGGAGAGGAGTTAACAAAGCCTGGGAAACACGGAGGTGGATCGCTGATGTTTTGGGGATGTGTGGCACAGGAAATTTGGTCAAAATTGATGGCAAAATTAATGCAGTATGTTATCAAAAAATACTGGAGGAACATTTGCATTCATCAGCCAGGAAGCTGCGCATGGGACGTACTTGGACATTCCAACATGACAATGATCCAAAACACAAGAACAAGTTGACCTGTCATTGGCTATAGCAGAATAAAGTGAAGGTTCTGGAGCTGCCACCTCAATCTTCTGACCTCAACATCATTGAGCCACTCTGGGGAGATCTCAAACATGCAGTTCATGCAAGACTGACCAAGAATTTCCAGGAATTGGAGGCTTTTTGCCAAGAGGAATGGGCAGCTTTACCATCTGAGAAGATAAAGAGCCTCATCCACAAATACCACAAAAGACATCAAGCTGTCATTGATGTTAAAATAGGCAATACACGGTATTGAGAACTGGTGTATGTAAACGTTTGATCAGGGTCATTTGGGTAGTTTCTGTTGTCATTATGATTTAAAAAGAGTAAACACAGTTGATTGATAATAAATGACTTCAGCCAAACACTAACCATGAGTGAAAGAAGAAAAGTTTTTGTGTTATCATTCATATTCTCTGAAAAATGAAAAAGAAATCATAAATTCTGCCAGGTTATGTAAACTTATGAGCACAACTATATATACAGTATCTCACAAAAGTGAGTACACCCCTCACATTTTTGTAATTATCTTATTATATTTTTTCATGTGACAACACTGAAGAAATGACACTTTGCTACAATGTAAAGTAGTGAGTGTACAGCTTGTATAACAGTGTAAATTTACTGTCCGCTCAAAATTACTCAACACACAGCCATTAATGTCTAAACTGCTGGCAACAAAAGTAAGTACACCCTATGTGAAAATGTCCAAATTGGGCACAATTAGCCATTTTCCCTCCCCAGTATCGTGTGACTCGTTAGTGTTACAAGGTCTCAGGTGTGAATTGGGAGCAGGTGTGTTAAATTTTGTGTTATCGCTCTCACTATTTCATGCTGGTCACTGAAGGTTCAACATGGCACCTAATGGCAAAGAACTCTCTGAGGATCTGAAAAAATAATTTTTGGTCTACATAAAGATGGCCTAGGCTATAAGAAGTTTGCAAAGACCCTGAAACTGAGCTGCAGCACAATGGCCAAGACCATACAGTGGTTTAACAGGACAGGTACCACTCAGAACAGGCCTCGCCATGGTCGACCAATGAAGTTGAGTGCACATGCTCAACGTCATATACAGAGGTTGTCTTTGGGAAATAGACATATGAGCGCTGCCAGCATTGCTGCAGAGGTTGAAGGGGTGGGGGGTCAGCCTGTCAGTGCTCAGACCATACGTCGCACACTGTATCAGATTGGTCTGCATGGCTGTCGCCCCAGAAGGAAACCTCTTCTAAAGATGATGCACAAGAAAGCCCGCAAACAGTTTGCTGAAGACAAGCAGACTAAGGACATGGATTACTGGAACCATGTCCTGTGGTCTGATGAGACCAAGATAAACTTATTTGGTTCAGATGGTGTCAAGCGTGTGTGGCGGCAACCACGGGGAGGAGTACAGAGACAAGTGTGTCTTGCCTACAGTCAAGCATGGTGGTGGGAGTGTCATGGTTGGGGGCTGCGTGAGTGCTGCCGACACTTGGGGAGCTACAGTTTATTGAGGGAACCATGAATGCCAACATATATTGTGACATACCGAAGCAGAGCATGATCCCCTCCCTTCTGAGACTGGGCCACAGAGCAGTATTCCAACATAACGACCCCAAGCACACCTCCAAGATGACTACTGCCTTGCTAAAGAAGCTGAGGGTAAAGGTGATGGACTGGCCAAGCATATCTCCAGTAAATAGGGAGCAGGGGTTGAAGAGCAAAGGGCCCTTCAAAAAGAGGTCCGTACCTCCAGGTGGGTAATTGGGATAACCCAGCAGCTTATACCATAATTACAAATCTTTATTCAAAAGATTTATCAAAAGATTATCTTTACAACAGGTCTGAGGATATGCATTTGGGGGCTCAACACTCCTTCCTAGTCTAAACCTGTTTGCCTGTGTTTTTTGGGGCATACTGGAAAATCATAAGCATAAAATGAAAATAGAAAGAGATCACACGTTGGAAGTCTGACTGTGCTACAAGGTAGTAATGGATGAAGAATGTGGTTCCACTTCTTGTGAAAAACAAAGAATGTGGTTCCTCCACACCATCCTAAGATATCTTGCACTGAGGCAGGCCCACATCCTGAGCACCAAAGACATCAGGAATAACAGTGTTAACCACTTCCCTCCTGTAGGACGTCATATGACTTCCTGGACTTTCAGTGGAGATATCGGAATGATGCCTGCAGTTACAGACCTCATTCAGATATTTTTTTCCCTCATATGTAAAAGCCATCTTATCAGCGATTGATTGCTTTTACAGGTGTCAATCGGGGAACCAGAGAATGAATTCAGCCGTGGTGCCAGTTTACCATAGAGCTGACCATGGGCCAGATGGTGCCTGCCCATCTCTATGACCCTCGGAGGCCGGAAATGACGTCATAATGTCACTTCTGGCTCTGGCAGATGTAAACACTGCCATTTTATATGCTGGAAAGCCTGAGATCGATTTTTTTTTTTTTATCTCAGGCTTTCCTGCATAGAGGAGAGATGTGGGGAATTATATACCCAGATCTTTCTGTAAAGAGGATCTGTCATGCCCTATTCCTATTAAAAGGAAGATTTACAAGTGTAAAAATAAAAATAAAATAAACAATAAAAAATGCTTTTTAAGCACTTCAATAAATGGGCATTTTCCAACCTTCCTGCCAAGGACAATCTTCAGCTTTCAGCACTGTCACACTTTGAATGACAATCGCGCGGTCATACCCAAACTAAATTTTTATAATTTTCTTCCCACAAATAGAGCTTTCTTTTTGGTATCATTTGCTAAACAAAGTTTTTTTTCGTTTCTGTTATAAAATTTTGTTTTCTCCTTCACTGACGAGCACTGATGGGCACTGATGGGCACTGATGAAGTGACACTGATAAGTTGACACTGATGGGCACTGATGAGGAGGTAGTAATATGTAGAATTGATGGACACTGATAGGCAGCACTGATGGGCACTAATAGGTGGCACTGATAGGCGGCACTGATGGGCACTAATAGATGGCACTGATAGGCAGCACTGATGAGTATGTACTGGCAGTCATTACTGATGGGCACTGATAGGCAGCACTAATGCGCACTGATAGATGTCATTGATGGGCACTAATGGATGGCACTGATATGCAGCACTGATGAAGAGGTACTGACAGTCATTACTGTTGGGCAGTGATTGGCAACTGTGAAGGGCAGTGACAGGTGTTACTGATGGGCACTGATTGGCACTTTGAGGGACACTGACTGGTTCGTTTTTGGGCACTGATTGCCATTGTGGTGGACACCTCTGATGGGTGCTGTGCTGATAATCAATGTGTTGATTATCAGTGCACACCCCCCTTCTGACAGTAGAGCCGCCGATCGGCTCTCCCTGTCAGCGTGAACCGGGGAAAGCTGATTACTGGCACGTCCTGGTTCACGCTGTGATCAGCTGTGATTGGTCACAGCTGATCACACCAAACCACCGATCGCCACGCTGCATGCGATCACGGGTTTTCCTGCTGGATGTCATATGACGCCCAGTCAGAATAACTGAACCATTTTCCGGCCATTATTCTGCATACGGCGAGCGGGATAGGGTTGAAGTGCTATCCCTTTGCGCTCACACACAGAAGCAAATGCATAAGTAGGTTGCCCTCACATATGTAAACAGCATTCAAACCACACAAGTGAGTTATCGCTGCGAACGTTAGAGCAAGAGCAAAAATTCTAGCACTAGACCTTCTCGGTCTAAACTGGTAAACTGTAAAAATGTTTAAAGCGTTGCCTATGGAGGTTTTTAACCACTGTATTTTGGCGCTATTCCATGAGTGTGTCTAATTTTCAAGTGTGACATGTAATGTATCTATTTACTTGGTGTAACATCATCTTTTATATTTTACCAACATATTGGATTATCTATTGTGTTTTCTTGCATTAAAATTCATTAACCAATTTTCAGCTTTCAGTGCTGTTGCACTTTGAATGAGAATTGCGTGGTCGTGCCACATTGTACCTGAACAAAATTTTTATAATTTTGCTCCAACAAATTGAGCCTTCTTTTGGTGGTATTTGATCACCCCTATGGTTTTTATTTTTTGTGCTACAAATAAAAAAAGACCGAAATTTAAAAAAAAAAAAACGTTTTTCTGTCACCAAACTTTGTACATTTTTTCCTTCAGTGACAGGCACTGATGTGGCCACCATGATGGGCACTGATGAGGCTACACTGACAGGCACTGATGAGGCAGTACAGATTGGCACTGATGAAGTGGCACTGATGATGGGGCACATATATGCAGCACTGATGGGCAGCACTGATAAGCAGCACTGACGGGCACTGATAGGTGGCACTGATATGTGGCACTAATGGGCACTCATAGGTGGCACTGGGCACTGCTGGGCACTGATAGGTGGCACAGGTGGGCACTGGTGCATATAGCACTGTTAGGGATGGCACTGGCAAGCATCACATATGGTCACAGTGCCATCCCTACAGTGCACTGTATGCCCCTTACCTGGCGATTCTGAGGGGGGCTGCACTGATAAACATTCAGCGCAGCCCCCTCCCCGTCAGGAGAGCAGCCGATTGGCTCTCCACTGCTCAGGTCTGCAGACCTGAGCAGAGGAAAATTCGATAAACGGCTCTTCCTGTTTACACTGTGATCAGCCATGATTGGTCACGGCTGATCACATGGTAAATGGCTTCCGATGGATTACCGATTACCTCGATCGGTAATGCGGTGGGTCAGACTGACCTACGGCACCAACGATCACCGCGATACGTGCCCCCGTCGGCACGCGATCACGGTTATCCTGAGGACGTCAATAGACTCCCAGTCAAGATAACAAAGCGACCACAGGCCATCATTTGTCAATAGGCCGGGTATGAAGTGGTTAAAGTGTATTTTTTCCAAAAAAATAGCAGTTGAAAAATTGTTGGATTGGAGAAAGGCGGGTGAAAATGGACACATGTCTGTTTATACCTGTCGCTCCATAGAGGAGAATGGAGGTTCTGTTTGGGTCTGCCTGAAAAATGGACAGGCGCACCCAATCAAAACATTTGTGGAAAGGAGACCTAAAAGTAAAAACATCATCAACCTGTTTGGTGGTATGTTTGTAAGGCCCCTTTCACACAAACGTCACACGTTCAATTATGTTTTTACAAAGAAAAAGTTTATATCAGTTCAGTTTACATCAGTCTACGTATGTTTTTGCATCTGTTTTTTTTCTTAGGCACCTTTCACATGGATGTTCCGTTCAGGTCCGCCTGACCGTTTTTTAGACACTCCATTCTCATCTATGGAGCGACGGATGTCAGCAGTGGCATGTCCCGCTGACACCCACCGCTTTCCGATCCTATCTTGTACCATAAATCCCGACGGATGGAAACCCTATTTTTACATCCAACTGGGGATCAGGTCAGGTGAAAACGGACAGACGGTCCCATATTTCCCATAGGGTAGAGCGGGGCTCTGACAGATCTGTCTCCGCACAGTGAGCAGATACGGCTCTGCCTCTCTGAGTAAAGCGGACCCCGCACACGGACACGACCGTGTGAAAGGGGCCTTAGTTGAGACCAATCAGAGCTGAAAAAAGTATAAACAAAAAATGTTTCTTTACACCTCCTGTATTAGGGAGACACTACTCTGGATGAATGAGCACAGGAGACACAGCAGACAGCAGATTTGTCACTCTGGGGGGAGGTTAGTGTTAAATATATTAGAAGATTGAAATACACTTACATATTGAAGCCAAACTCCAGCTCACAGTTTCTAATTTGTTACAGAAAACAGTTTTTTTTCCTTTTGGGATAAATGTTTTGCATGAATAAATAAAAGCTGATAATTTTATACACCACTGCTTTTTTTAAATAGCTTGTTTCATCCATGTAAACTGATACATTCTGATGGAGAGCTTGTGCTTTTGAAAAACAAGAGATTTGCTGGCTGAATCACCAGATGGAAATTGAGGAAAAAAAGCCTAAAAAGGAGAATAAATGCATCCGTCACATCTAAGAATTGGTAAGCTGCACTGTGTGCCAGGGTTCAAACCTCTGGAAGGGAGCAGTATAACACAAAAATCTACACATTACTACCTTCCTGTGTCCCTCAATGAACGATAATAAACATAATGAGTGTGCTGTTACATCTGTTGTTTAACCACTTCAGCCCCGGAAGGATTTCCCACTTTAGGACCAGAGCCCTTTTTGCGATTCGGCGCTGCGTCGCTTTAACTGACAATTGCGCGGTCGTGCGACGTTGTACCCAAATGAAATTTGCATCCTTTTTTTCCCACAAATAGAGCTTTCTTTTGGTGATATTTGATCATCACTGCATCATTTCTTATCGCCGCTATAAACAAAAGAAGAGCGACAATTTTGCAAAAAAAACCAAATTTCTTACTTTTTGCTAAAATACAAATCCAAAAAAAATATATAAAAAAACGTATTTTTTCACTGTTTTTGGCTGATTTATATTCTTCCTCATATTTGCGATAAAAAAATTGCAATCTGCGTTTATTGATTGGTTTGCGCAAAAGTGGCCGCGTTTACGGATGATGAGAATTCATTTTTGGGTTTTTTATTTTTTTTATTTTTTATTAGTAATGGCGGCGATCTGCGATTTTTAGCGGTACTGCGATATTGGGGCGGACATGTCGGAACATTTTGACACTTTTTGGGACCATTGGCATTTATACAGCGATCAGTGCTATAAAAATGCACTGATTACTGTGTAAATGCCACTGGCAGTGAAGGGGTTAACCTGCAGGGGGCGCTCTAAGGGTTAACTGTGTTCCCTGGGCGTGTTCTAACTGTTGGGGGACTGCCCTAGCAGGGAAAGGGAAGTGATCACAGCTTCCGTGTAGAGGAAGGCTGTGATCACAGCACTTCCCCCTCTCACAGAACGGAGGTCCGTGTTTACTTACATGGACCTCCGTTCTTTCACTCCGGGGGGGGCATCGCGTGTAGCCGGCGGCGATCGAGGCTGCCGCACCCGCTCCCTGGCCCTCCCCGAACACAGTGAGCGCGATCTCGCAGCCGCCGTCAGATGACGGCGATTTGCGATATCGCACCACTTTGTCGCCGTCAACCTGCAGTTGGCGGTCAGCAAGTGGTTAAGATGTAGTGCTATGCATAGTTATAGTAATGTTTATATAGTTGGTTATTACACTACCATCTTGTGGTTGTTTTTGATATTGCATTATCCTATTCTGTTTTCTAAGCGTGTTCCCTCACATCTTCTGAGGTAATTTCCTCTGCCTGGTTCACTCTGTGATGTAACTTCCTCTTCCTGGTTTGCTTCTCTCTGTCTCATGAGGAAGAAGATGGCCACACTTTTGTAGGCCGCACACAATCTGCTCGCATCCTTGGACACATTACCATGATTTGACCTGCAGATACCATATTTCAACCATCTGCCATATTTGTTGTCTGCTGTACCTGCTATTTGTAATAAATCTATGCTTATGGAGCGGTGTCTGGAGAGTTCAAGCTATCTGAAAAAGATTGTCCGCAGGGATTATATCTGCTTATACAGGCCAGGCATAGAGGTCTCAGCAAGGGATAAGTCACTATTACAACAGTTGGAGTCAGAATAGTTAAAACGTGGTAGAATTCCTACAGTCTGCTGTCTAGATTTGTATGTTTAATCTGCAATCAAACTCAGTGCCATCCTTTGAAAGCATATGGTCGCACAAGCTTACTGCACTTCACCTGTGAATGTTAAAAACGTTTTTCTCTGCATTGGACTGTGTTAGCCCACCTGTCTAAGCGCTACCAACAGCTGTCTGCAAATACACAGTTTTCTCTTTAGTAGAACTGACTAAGACTGATGAACTAAACCAACAAAGAGATACCCTTTTTTTTTTTTTTAAGATATTTTTATTGATTATAAAGACATACAAACATAGAAACCAACAACCATCCTTCGGGCAACATACCCGACAAGTAAGTACAAAATATTGGCAGCTTGTACATGGTCAACAGAATCTTTCCCAGTTACAGCTTTCAACAAATGGCATTTGGGTATATCTCTAAATAGTAAGACTAAAGTCCATTAGATATATAACATGGCATATTGATATTTATGACAGGCCAGGTGGGCCAGTGCCAACCTGGAGCAGATTAAGTGGCATTGCTCCCTAATGTAAGGCGGGGCACAGCGTAAGAGGACTGGCTAGCCATCTGTCCCAAATCTTATGAAATCCCTTACTCAGTTTTCGAAGATCAAAGGTGATTTTGTATAGGGGTAGTGCCTCATTCACCAATTTCAACCACAGGGTTTTATTTAGTGTCTGTGAACTCTTCCACGTCAGCAAAAGAGACTTCTTCACATAAAAGAATAGGATACGAAGGAGCCTCTTTGCCGAGGCAGGCAGTGACAGATCCCCACAGTTGACCACAACTCCTAAAGCACGTGTCCGTGGACGATAAACCCATTTTATAGAGTCTGTGAGAGGTGAGATGAGACTGGTGGAAGACCTTAATTTGAATCACTCGGTCTCTAGAAGAGATTACCGATGATTTAAAAGTGTCGGAGAATTCTGACCAATCCTCCTCCGTGATCTGTATATCAAGGTTAGTCCATTTAGTTTGGGCAATCCGAAATCTGGAGTTGATGTCCGCAGCTAAGGCCATATAATAGGTTGAAATGAGTTTAGTAGTAGCCGGGTCCCTGAGCAATTTTTCTAGAGGAGGCATGCGGGGTATGTTGTCTAAGATGCCAAATTGCGCCCTAATTGCATGTCTCAATTGGTAATAATAAAATAGATAGGAGTTTGGAAGGTCAAACTCCTGCTGGAGTTGTTGGAAGGGTTTAAAGCCCCGTACGTCAAAGAGATGGCACAGGTATTTAACTCCCTTTGATGACCATCTCACAGGGTCCGGTATAGACTCCAGTTCCCCAAGAGTGCCATTGTACCATAGGGGTGTGTTCGGTGAAGCGTCCCATGATTCCTGGGTGAATTTGGTTTTAATCGTCCGAAAAAGAGAGAGGGACATGTGTATTATAGCTGTCCCTGGCCTATCAGGGACACGGTTTCTATAGATCACGTTGTGGAGTGTTTCCATGGATGAGACAATAGCCCCCTCCATGCTAGTACAGGCGTTAGTGTCACTGGGGTGTAACCAGTCGTGGGCGGATACCAAATGGGAGGCCAGGTAGTATAGATAAAAATTAGGGAAGGCTAGGCCAGCCAGGTGGGAAGGAAGTCAGAGTGTCTCAAGAGCTATTCTAGGGGACCCGCCTCGCCAGAGGAACGTTGTGCATGTGGAATCAATGCCTTTAAAAATGGATTTGGGGGCCCTACATGGCGCATTGGCTAGGACAGAGTAGCTTGGGGAGATAAATCATTTTAATAATGTTGGCCCTGCCCATGAGATCCAGCGGGAGATCCATCCACTTCTGAGTGTGTTCTTGTATTTGTTTTAATAAAGGGCATATGTTATTCTCAATGTACCGAGGGAGCGGTAGTTGTACCAGCACGCCCAGATACCTAAATGAGGAGACGACCTGTAGTTCCGACCCCGCATAGATCAGTGAGGTGGCTGCCTGGTCCAGGGGAAAGAGGATGGACTTTTCCCAATTCACCCTAAATCCCGAGTAGTCTCCGAACGTGTTGATAAGGGTTAATAGGTTTTTAAGGGAGTCCTGTGGATCCGCCAAATATACCAAAGTATCGTCAGCATAGAGTGATATACATTCTTCTATAGTCCCAATAGGGAGTCCTTTTATTTGGGAAGTGTTACGGATTTGTTTGGCCAGGGGCTCCATAGCCAGGGCAAACAAAAGAGGGGACAAAGGACACATCTGTCTAGTTCCCCTGGTGATCGGAAACGCCTCCGTCACAGAGGAGTTAACCTTGATATGGGCTGTTGGGGAGCAATATAGGAGTCTGATCCAGGCTATCATATGTGGGCCAAATCCATAGCCCTCTAAGATTTTAAATAAGTAGGGCCATTCCACGCTATCGAATGCTTTTTTAGTGTCGAGTGACACAATTACCCTGGTAGGTGTACAGTCATGGGGGTATTGTAGATTATGAAACAGTCTAAGTATCTTCATTCTAGTGGATCTTCCTGGTATAAACCCGGCCTGATCACATCCTATCAGTTTTCCAATTATTACATTAAGGCGGTTAGCAAGCACTTTAGCTTGATAGAATAGATAATAAGATAGAATTTTAATGTCCACGTTTATTAGGGATATGGGGCGGTAGGAGTCACAAAGTAATGGATCTTTTCTAGGTTTTAATAATAGAACAATTAACGCTTCCCGCATGGATGGTGGGAGGGTACCCTGTTTAAGAGCCTCATTATAGGTATTAAGAAGGAAAGGACTAAGCAGTGAGGCAAACTTCTTATACCACTCAGCTGGGAAGCCATCCAAGCCCGGGGATTCTTGATTTGGAAGTTGTGAAATTGCCATCTTAACTTCCTCTATCGTGATGGGGGCCTCAAGATCCTCCATTTCCTGATCAGTTAAGCGCGGAAGTGGGATTTGTGCAAGGTACTCAGTGAGATGCGTATCTGAATAGTGGGCCCTTGTAGTGTATAGGTCTTTGTAGAAGGACAAGAACGCACCCACAATATCTTGCGGGGCGTCGCTTAGCCCTCCTTGTAGAGTAAGAATTCGGGGGATAGAAACAGGGTTATGATCTGGTCTAACTAAGTATGCTAAGAGCCGTCCGGCCATATTACCATGTTCGAATATTTTTTGTGTTACATGTAACATACGTTTTTATGTTCTAGTAATTTAAGTTCATATTCTCTACGTTTAGTCAACCACAAATCACGTCTCAGGGGATCCGGGTGTGCAGCATAATCTGCCTCAGCCACCACCATTGCCTCCTCCAATTCCCTAGTACACTGCACAGCATTTTTACGCAGGACACCCGTCACAGACATAAAGGTGCCCCGCAATACAGCCTTGGAAGCCTCCCAGACAGTGGAGGGGTCAGTAGACCCCCTATTGGTCCTCCAGTAGTCCACAACGTCTCTCCCGCAGGATCTCTGTACAATCTCGTCCTCCAGCCATTGCGGCCCCATACGCCACATGGCAGGCCCTTGCGCAGGCATGAGGAGGAGATCCACCACCAAAGGTGCGTGGTCAGACACCCCCCTGGGCAGATACGACACAGACGATACCAACGGGAGAGCATCGGGAGTAGCAAACGGTAGGTCTATATGAGACATTGTATGAAATGAATCTGAATGACAAATACTGGTAATCAGTGGGGTGTTTCCACTGCCAGAACTGGGTGAGGCCATAGACTCCAGCCCAATTTACAAAGGAGGGGCAAGATCAACCTCCTCCCCCCAAGCGGTCCAGTGAGGGGTCGAGAACGGCATTAAAGTCTCCCACGTACAGCACCGGTCCAGGGGATCCGGCGACAAGGAGGAGAGATAATCTGGAGAGAAGATCCGGGGCGAATGGGGGAGGTACATAGACATTGACCAGAGTAAAGGTCTTTCTGGCAATTTGTATAGTAAGTATAACAAATCGATGGTCGGGGTCCGTCGTCACGGATAAAATTTCAGCTGATAGTGATTTTGCCAGTAAAATGGAGACACCCCTGGAGTATGTTGTGTGGGTGGCATGGTATGAGGAAGCCACCCATGCTCTTTTGAGCGAGCGTACCCGTTCTTTAACTAAATGCGTCTCCTGGAGGCAAATAATGTGTGGTTTGTAACGCCTAAGGAATGAAAAAATTAAGGACCACTTGTGAGGAGAATTTGCCCCCCTTACATTCCAAGAAATCATTTTTAGTGGTTTAGCCATCTATAAGGTATAAAACATTTCCTATACCAGAAAGGATAATGCAAGAATCAACATTATAAAGAACAAGCCAGATAATATAGTTTAGGTATACCCATAAGCAGCAGAAAGAAACCAAAAGTCTCACCTGTATGAAACAATGAGGAAAAAGTAATATTTCAACCAAATAAAACTCACCCGACCATGACAGGTCTACAGAATCCCCCCCCCCCCCCACCCACCCCACCCCGCTCGACCATCCCCAACTTAGCGAGCTTGGATCCCAAACCAATTAGAAGTTCAACAAAAAACCCAAAACGAAAAAAACAATTGGAGAACAGTTCCCATGGCTTCGCCATGTAATGGAATGGGGTTAGTGAGGTGGATATCTGGCTCCATTGAAACATAGCCGATGCTCCTGAAGGGAAGATGTAATGCGTTGGAGCAGCCAAGCGATCACCAATGTAGTTGTCCGTATCAAGAACACTTTTAGAAAGGAGGCTTGGGACGGTGTAGGCGACCCTGGGCGTGGTTCTGTCTACTGCAATGTGGGCGCTGGATCAGTCAGATAAGTGATTAAGTAAAGTCGCACACCCTACAGCGATTATAGAAGGCAGATACTGACTGGTGAAGGATAGGCAGCACCTGTGCGACATCTGGGATTTAGGAGGGTACAAGTATGGATAAGATCCGTGCTCATATCAGCTCATCCCTCTCACAATTTGTAATTCTAAGTAGAAGACCAGTGACTGTTTAAGGCCCTTCCCAGGGGGCACCGATCAGAGGATAGAGTTCTAAGCCCAACATAGGGTCAACAACATGCACAGTCAGGGCTCCAGCAAGACGGCTGCATGCCCTGGAGGAGTAGCAGACTGGCCACTGCTATTGTCCCGTGCGTCCTCGTTGACGTTGCGGGCCAACAAGGTCATCGAGCCAGGCTATGGCTTCTTTAAGGGAGGTGTAGAAATGGGCCTTACCGTCACAAATGACTCTCAATTTGGCAGGGAGGAGCATAGCGTACTGCAGGCCCTCTTTTCGGAGTCGATTCTTTACCGCAGAGAAGGAGACACGTTGTCGTTGGACATCCACCGAGAAGTCAGGATAGATGGATATGGTATTGCCATTATATTTGAGTGGGCCCTTTTCTTTGGCTAAGCGCAGAATGGTTACTTTGTCTTGGAAATTGAGGATTCGTGCAATCAGAGAACGTGGAGAAGTCCCAGGATTTGGTGCTCATGGCGGGGTACGGTGTGCCCTTTCAATAAGGAAGGTGTGGGACAGATTTTCAACCCCCAGTACCTCTCGCAGCCAGGAGTGTAGGAACCGCTCAGGACGGGAACCCTCAGATCTCTCCGGGAACCCCACAAAACGGAGGTTGTTTCTCCTGGAGCGGTTCTCCAGGTCGTCGATTTTTGCAAGGAGAGCCGCCATTTCAGCGGTGTTCGCCTGGACAGCGGGGGATCTAGCAGCATGTGGGATTCACCCTGCGTTTTAAAGATAGCCGGACCAGACTCGCTCATCCCCTGGGATGGCAATGAAGGAGAGGCCTTGTGCGCTGAGGGTTGAGGTGTGCGCTCAGAGCCCGCCACATCACCCGCATCCTCCTGCCGCCTGAACCGGGATAGTTGTTCTGTTGCCGAGGCAGGGAGGGCCATATCTGACCATCATTCCGCCGCTGCATGGGGACACAGTTCCCACTCCCTAGTTAGAGCAATATACAGGAGAGGGGCACAGAAGTGTAGGGGAATACTGGTTTGAGGACGAACTGACCCCTGTGCACTCTGGTTGAGGTACTCCAGCTACAGTCTATATAGATATAGCAGAAGGTGGGCTGGCCCCCTGAGCAAAACATTCCCACTGTCCGCACCACCTATTTCCCTTCCTTAGACAGATCCCCTGGGGGGGCATAGGCAGTGGCCAGGGCTGATGCAGTATTGGATGTCCCCTTCCCCCTGATGGAGGATACACAGCAGGCCCAGGAGGGAGTACCAAGATGGCGGCGGCTCGTTTTAGGCCTCGGTTTCCACCCTGTCCCCTCTACTCACAAGATCCACGGGTGGAGATGTCCCCGGACAGGCAATAGAGCAGCTGGGTGACCGGATTGGTAGTCCAGGGGCAGCAGGAGTGTGGATGGCCCGGCCGCTGGAAGAATGGTGGCGTTCCGTGACTAGGCCGCAAGCTGGGGCCTTGATTAGCGGATCCGGCCGGTAAAATATGCACTGTGATGCTGGCTGGCCCTGTGGGGGTCAGAGGAGAGTTGATGGCACAGGATTAAGTGCAGGATGGCCGGAGCTCTTCAGCCGAACGTCCGCCGCTTCTTACATCCGGACACACCCCCCACAAAGAGATACCTTAGTGCAAGATGCCAAGGATAAGGTCGAACCCCGCATCACTAAACTGCAGGAGACCAGATCTCATAAATCCTCATCTATTAAGCTCACAACACGTTCTTTTAGATCTCCTCGCTCTAGAAGATAAATATTAAGTGACAAGCTAATAGAGGCCAGTGCAAGTCTAGAAGCAAATAAAGTGCGAAGCTCATTTGCCAGAAAAGAAGCTGAGATAGAAGCTCAGAACAAAACTCTACAAGCAGAGATGACAGCTTGCCAAGCTGACATAGAAGCTCAGAACAAGGCTTGCCAAACAGAGATAAAGGCTCAGGACAAAGCTCGCCAAGCAGAGAAAGAAGCTCTGGACAAAGCTCGCCAAGGAGAAATAGAAGCTCAGGACAAAACTCACCAAGCAGAGATAGAAGCTCACCAAGCAAATGTTGAATCCCAAATAAAGATTCTGCAAGTGGAAAGGGAGGAAGCAGCTGCCTTAGCAAGGCTAAAGGTCCTTGAACAAGCAATGGGAGAAAGTACTAGCTCAGACTGTTCTATTCCAGCAGAAGTGGAAGATCCAATTGAACGTACCAGTGAATATGTGCTAAGTAGGGATGAGGCCTCGGTTCAATTTGAATGCACATTCGTCTCAAACATCAGTTTTTGTCCATTCGCGCCATTGCAAACATTATGGGGCGTTCACAGGAACTTTGCGCGCCCCATAATGCATTCCAATGGCGGCGAAATGCCGCCTGCTGATCAGCCAAAGCATGCACATGACCTGCATGCTTTTGCCAATCAGCGGGCGGGCGGCCTGCTGTGAGACCTTTGATTGGCTAAAGGCACGGTGCCTTTAGCCAATCACTGCACAGCAGCCTCAATCCATGCCCCACACTATATAAAGCCGCTTGTACAGCGGCTCTATGTAGTGTGTGTTGGTGGCGGTGCTGGAGTGATAGAGAGAGTTTAGGTTGCGAATTGCAGGCAGTTTAGCTAGATAGCTATTGCAAATTGTGAAAAAAAAGAAAAAAAAATAGATAGCTAGATATAAAGATAGATAGGTGGATAGATAAAAAGGAAAAAAATATAGATTGTATATAGCTCGCCCTATCTATCTATCTATGTGTAAGTTAGTGCAGGCAGGTTAGTGTAGAAAAACATATACTAGATAGATAGGGCTATCTGTATACAGTCAGGCAGTGCAAGAATATATATACCTTCCTAGTGTGTGTGTGTGTGTGTATGTGTATATATATATATATATATTAGTGCATTCGGGGGTGTACAGTATATAGCACACTACTTGATGTGGTGTCTTAAAATATATACAGTCTAGTGTATACCTATATACACACAGCGTATTGAGTGTACACTATATATCAGTGCATTCGGGTGTGTATGTTATATAGTACAGTGTAGTGCGGTGTTAATAAAAAAAGTACCCATCGTGTCAGGAAGGCCACAAAAGGAGAGGCAGACGCTCCCAGGCCACTAAAAAAGAGGGCAAGCAACCTCTGTGTCTTCAGTGAAAAGTGGTGGTGGCGGACATGGTGCATCCTCTTCAGGCGGGTCATGCTTGTCCTTTTTTCCTGCTGTTGGACGAGGGATTGAGCCACCACATGCAGAAGAGTTGGTGGAGTGGATAACAAATCCTCTGTCACCCAGGCTCATACAAGTTTGCCTTCCAACACATCTGGCAATGCGGTCTATTCCACCGGATCCTTGTCCACAGTTACTCCTTCTGTAGCCCCTCCGTTTGAACATACTCGGACCCACTGTCTCCTAAACAATAGGTGAGGTGGTTGAGAAGACGTACACCACCGAGTTAGGGAGCAGGTTGTCGTCCTTTTTTCCTGTTCGTACTGGGCGGACTTCTCCTACGTGGTACAGGCGGTGGTGGTGAAAAGTGACTTCTGTGTCTCCAACGAACGGGAGAAAAAATCACCGGACCCTCGCAGACGGAGAGGAAAACACCGGAAGGACTGTGCTACCCATGAAAAAAATAATTGTGGCGTGATGTGACATGATATATTGTATGTGTGGGCTTACGTGACTATATATCACATGTGAGTTATGCGAC
>BLSH010248095.1:42754-54964 GCA_018402905.1 Glandirana rugosa | reverse complement strand
TCCCTATCCCCATTTATTTGTAGGGCACTTGCCCTAGTTTGAAGATGATTTTAGAACAGTTATATGGCTTCTACCGTTAATTAATACTTTTCAGACACAGTTTGAAGATGAACCACATTCATCTCCATTTTTGCATTTTTTATGTTTTTATTTTTTTAAAAATATTTAAAGTTATTTCCCTGTCCCCATTTTTTTGTAGGGCGCTTGCCCTACCCTTACCCCCATTTTACTTCCTTTTGCAGCCCTCTGGGGCTTTCCAGGACTTTCCTACAGCCATTTTTGTGCCTAAAAGTTCGGGTCCCAATTGATTTCAATGGGGTTCGTTGTCCGTGCGATCGTTCGGGTTCCGTCCGGACCCGGACCCGGACTTTGTCCCGAAGTTCGGACGGACCAGCAGAACCCGAACTTCCAGGTGTTCGCTCAACTCTAATCAGGAGTAACGGATCACCAGGACCCAGGACCATCCCCCTACAACACCAAAGGTCGTTTCAGGACGGATTCCACCTTGTACCTGACACCAGCAGATGTGATGACCCATAACCGTGGATGACCAATATTAAAACACCACGCATATTTTACCATCATCTGGTAAGCCTCCTCCCATTGTTTTTCATCAAGATTTTTACACTGAGTATCTATAAGAATATGTGTTATCCATGCTTCAAGTGAAGAACTGTCATTTATCTACCTCATTATCGGCGCTGCATATGTTGCTTATTTATTCCATTGGACAATTTTAGATCTATTGTTTTATGCGTGCTGCCCCTTTTTTAAACCTATTAGAACACAATTTATAATTTCTATTCATTCCTCTACTAAACATCAGTATTTCTACTCAAGTGAGCGCGGGTTGCCACCTGTTTACTAATTTCAGTGAGTCCGTTGCCTAGTCGGTAAATTAAAGTTGAACCTCAGAAGATTTACCTTCTACTACTTCAGGACCAGGGGATCTTATCAATTTCCAAGATGACTGCATTCCTCCGCTTACAGATCCTGAAGAGCCGGGTGAGACTTTACCTTCTAAATATACTGAACGAGCCTGAAGAGGATCAACCCTTCAATGCTGTTTCTATGGATGGTTCTTCTTTGAAGATTTCACTAGAGAGAGAAAGTATTTCATCACTTGTTCCATTGTGTGGATCAGGGAAGGACTGTCTTATTACTTCTGAAGCTGACGTTTATAATCCAGAACCAGAAGCTGAGAGATTCCCCATATCTTTGAATAACATTCCGGATACTGTTGCCTCTCTTCAAGACTCTACCGGTAGTTCTGATAGGCTGATTCCTACCATCCAGAGAGCTGGTTCTACCCCAAGCTTTGCCAAGTCCAAAAAAGATAAGGGCGTCCTCCATATAACCCCTGACACTATTAGGTGGGACATGGCTATTGCTTTGGCCTGTCAAAAGACTGATTATGAAAAGATTTATACATTTACAGCTCTAGCAAATATGTGTACCAATTGTAAATACAGTGATTTAAAATTTCAAATAAAAAGCTGATTGTGAAAAAATTAATGTGCAAGTAAGTCCATTAAAAGTGCTCTTGTGCTTTAAGTGCTTGAAAATTATCCAAAGTGCTCAGTGCTTCAAAAGTGTTGTGGAGTATCACACCCCTTATGCGTCCCTACTCGCCAAATAGCAATGACCGCCAGCTTTTCAGTCTGGAGGTCTGACAGGCTTTTGGAGTCAATATTCCTATATGGTGAGCCGAGGTCTCAGGCGTTTTCCAATATGCACATCATAATTCCGAATAGAGAGGAAGAAGAAGCCAATTTAGTGAAGTACTGTTAAACTGGATGATTTATTGCGCTAATGCAAGTGTACTTACAAGATTTCAAATATAGAAAAGCAGGAGAGAGAACAATACGAATTACGCTAGCCAGCATGGGTTCCACGATAACTGGAAGCGACGTCTGCGGGACCCGTAACAGGAAATACGTCAACGCGTTTGGCCTTCCTGTAGGCATCATCAACTGCATGGTAAGGAATTGATAATCTTCCTAAATATTTAAACGTGTGGTTATATACAGTATCTCACAAAAGTGAATACACCCCTCACATTTTTGTTAATATTTTATTATATCTTTTCACGTGACTACACTGAAGAAATCACACTTTGCTACAATGTAAAGTAGTGAGTGTACATCCTTTTTTAACCGTGTTAACTTGCTTTCCTCTCAAAACAACTCAACACACAGTCATAAATGTCTAAACCGATGGCAACAAAAGTGAGTACACCCCTAAGTGAAAATGTCCAAATTGGGCCCAATTAGCCATTTTCCCTCCCCCGTCTCATGTGACTTGTTAGGGTTACAAGGTCTCAGGTGTGAATGGGGAGCAGGTGTGTTAAATTTGGTGTTATCGCTCTCACTCTCTCATACTGGTCACTGGAAGTTCAACATGGCACCTCATGGCAAAGAACTCTCCGAGGATCTGAAAAAAATCATTGTTGCTCTACACAAAGATGGTCTAGGCTATAAGAAGACTGCAGAGACCCTGAAACTGAGATGCAGCACGGTGGCCAAGACCATACAGCGGTTTAACAGGACAGGTTCCACCCAGAACTGGCCTCGCCATGGTCGACCAAAGAAGTGGAGTGCACGTGCTCAGCATCATATCCAGAGGCTGTCTTTGGGAAATAGACGTATGAGGGCTGCCAGCATTGCTGCAGAGGTTGAAGGGGTGGGGGGGTCAGCCTGTCAGTGCTCAGACCATACACCGCACACTGCATCAAATTGGTCTGCATGGCTGTCGTCCCAGAAGGGAGCCTCTTCTAAAGATGATGCACAAGAAAACCCACAAACAGTTTGCTGAAGACAAGCAGACTAAGGACATGGATTACTAGAACCATGTCCTGTGGTCTGATGAGACCAAGATAAACGTATTTGGTTCAGTTGGTGTCAAGTGTGTGTGGTGGCAACCAGTTGAGGAGTACGAAGACAAGTGTGTCTTGCTTATAGTCAAACATGGTGGTGGGAGTATCATGGTCTAGGGCTGCATGAGTGCTGCTGGCACTGGGGAGCTACAGTTCATTGAGTGTATCATTAATGCCAACATGTACTGTGACATACTGAAGCAGAGCATAATACCATCCCTTAGGAGACTGGGCCGCAGGGAAGTATTCCAACATGATAATGACCCCAAACACACCTCCAAGACGACCAGTGCCTTGCTAAAGAAGCTGAGGGTAAAGGTGATGGACTGGCCAAGCATGTCTCCAGACCTATAGCCTATTGAGCATCTGTGAGGCATCTTCAAACAGAAGGTAGAGGAGCACAAGGTCTCTAACATCCACCAGCTCCATGATGACATCATGGAGGAGTGGAAGAAGACTCCAGTGGCAACCTGTGAAGCTCTGGTGAACTCCATGCCCAAGAGGGTTAAGGCAGTGCTGGAAATTAATGGTGGCCACAAAATATTGACACTTTGGGCCCAATTTGGACATTTTCTCTTGTGTACTAACTTTTGTTGCCAGCGGTTTAGACATTAATGGCGGTGTGTTGAGTTATTTTGAGGGGACAGTAAATTTACACTGTAATACAAGCTGTACACGCACTACTTTACATTGTACAAAGTGTCATTTCTTCAGTGTTGTCACATGAAAATATTTAATAAAATATTTACAAAAATGTGGAGGGGTGTACTCACTTTTGTGAGATACTGTATATAAACATGAAAAATGAATGATAAAAAATAAAATACACTGATGTTCAAATGCCGTCGAGGGGAGGGGGAGAAGAGCGAGCCCTCGGGTGACCGCATCGATGGAGCGTGGGACAGGTGTCCGATTGTTAAATGTCAGCAGCTACACTTTGTAGCTGCTGACTTTTAACTGGGCGGATCTCTGCTTTAAAGTACCACCATACAGAGCAGCAGGTATATAGTACACAGTAATCCATACACATGTAGCAAAATAGAAAAATATATATACGGTACATTTTATTGTAAAGTAATCAAAAATATAATCCAAAACATTAAAATTGATAAACCTCCACCTTTCACCATCCAGATTAGGCAATGTTGTCTGAACTGATTAACGTCATGACGATGTCCATTCATCCACATACATCCATGCAGTAAATGTCCACAGGAAAGTGAAATAATTAGATACATAAATAGATCGACAGCACTGCTAGCAAGCACTAAATGTCTAAGTGTAAATAATCCTGTAATGAAAATTCATCAATAGGCAAAAAATATACATTTTATCCAATTGAGCATAACTGGAATCACTGACTAATAAAGTGCACGTGGATACATACAAGGTCTCTCAAATGTCTTCCACCAAACAGGGTGACTGCACTTAGCCTGCTGTGGTCAAGTTAATATATATAATTGGAAAGTAAACAGATAAGATGAAGCACAGCAGCAAGTATTCAGTCTGCTTTACTGGTTCCTGACCGGCTTGCGTGCTTTTACTGCTGCAGAGTGGGGCTGTAGCGCAAATCGGCATATTCAAAAGGCGGCTCGCGCATGCGCGGCTAGCAGTTGGGAGCGCGCCGCCGCAGTCTCATGCCCGCCACACCCTGCAGGAGTGTGCCTGCGGCTCGGGCAGACTCGATGTCCGAGCCGCGATTGATTAGGACAGGAGAAAAACGGGGAACCACCGATGTAAACGCGGCGGTTCCCCGCGCAGTCAGGCAGCATCAAAGAGGTCTACTGATCCCTGTCACTGTGATCAGTTAGATCTCTTATGCCCCTGACAGCCCAACCCCCTCACAGTTAGAACACGCCTAGGGAACACAGTTAACCCCTAGAGTGCCCCCCAGGTTAACCCCTTCACTGCCAATGACATTTATACAGTAATCTGTGGGTATTTAAATTTCTGATCGCTGTATGAATGTCATTGGTCCCAAAAGTGTGTCAAAAATGTCCGACATGTCCGCCCCAATATCAGAGTCCCGATAAAAATTGCAAATTGTCGCCATTACCAATAAAAAATAAAAATTGTAAAAACGCCACAAAATTAATTCTTATGGTTTGTAAAATGCGGCAACTTTTGTGCAAACCAATCAAAAAACGCTGATTGCGGTTTTTTTTTAACCAAAATTATGAGGAATAATATATATCGGCCAAAACCAATGAATACATTTGTTATACATCAACAAATGCCATAATTCATAAGAAAAGCACTAAGCGGCGCTCAAAATATACCCTTAGGGTATATATTCAAAAGGTGCACACATATAGTCCAAACATAGGGATAGAGAGTGCTCGTGAAGAAATGAACCGTTCAGCAATAGTCCCAAATCCACTTCACAGTAGAATCTCGGTATATCCCAAAAACCTTAACTTAGGTTTTCTTCTGTTTCACCTAGTGATAGCATGCAGGTGTGCAGATAATAAGGGTGGACCCTTACCAAACGGTGTGGCTAGGCATTCATCATGCACTAGCTATAATCGCCTTTTGTGCTGCTTTGCACTGTGTCCTTAAGCAACCTCTCATAGGGTTCCGGATGATTGTAGATCATAAAGGAGTAGAAAAAACTCACATAGTGTGATATCTTTGATAACTTTTATTGTTCCAAAATAAAAATTTCCATAAAAGCAAGTCTTAAATGACCTTGTATAGATCTTGTATAAAAACACGAAATGAAATACAATAGTTCTCACATTAGACTCACTGCTGGTTTATATACTCTTACCAGAAGGTAGATGACAAGACGCTTAGTGTGTCCTTAGGTTACAGGTGCCGGCCCTCCACGGTCCTCGGTTCCCCGTCCCGGACTAGCGTGCCTTACACTCCTCCGAAATCTCCGACCAGCGGAGAACGAAGGGATGCGTGGCGTCCCTCAGTGAGCGGTGCCGTGCAGCCCAATCACGACGCGTTTCGTCAGAGTTGACTTCTGCTGGTGATTGGCTGCACAAACTGACGGCATTCCTCTTATACCCGCCTCCCATGATCGGATTCCAATCCAAAGTACTACCCCTTGGATCTATTTGACCGTGGAGCGCTTGCAATCAAATGTACATAACCGTATATTCTGCCTTTCGCCTGTACATAAATATATCTACATATGTCTCTGTTATAATTACTCCTATAGGTCTAATGATGTTACTACTCAGGATTCAGCTCTTTTTCATGTACAGTAATCCACACTCTGTATATAATCATTATTACAGTGACTAAATTTTCCTTTTCCTTTTTGTCCCTGTGGTTATTCTTATTATTCGTCTCCCTACTATTAAAAAAGTTGCTTGTTCTTTCAACATAATAATTATTGGTGTTCATATACCATCATTGCCCACACTTTCGTTCCCAGGGGCCCCCATGGAGACCAAAGTATTGCTGGAAAAGGCCCAGAGTGTCCCCTTATACGGAATCCTTAGATATATTCTAAAACTGGATTTCCAGCTTATTGTAGGAGTTTAAGTGTTACATAACAATTAAATAACTACTTGATTGGTATTTAGGCATCTATTGGACTTATAGAGGGAGGTTCAAATGTGGTGTCTAGACCTCTTATTAACCTCACATTTAAGTGTCACTAATAAACGCATTGATGTCGAGTTCCACATTCAACCCATGGGGGTGTAAACTCCCCATGAGGTAAATCCAATACGTTTCCCTCCGGGAGAGGTCCCTGATCCTATTGAACCCCCTCCACGTTGGGAATACGGTTTCAATGCCGCAGAACCTCACCAATGAGGGATCCCTATCATGCTTTTCTCTAAAGTGTAACGAGACATTGTGATCCTTAAAGCCTTTTTTAATGTTTGCCAAGTGTTCCCCAATTCTAATTCCTAATTTCCTTTTGGTTCGACCTATATATGTAAAGGCCACAAGGGCACCAGAGCAGGTACACTACATGCGTTGTGTTACATGTTATGTAATCCTTTATTAGGAATGTTTTACCATCCCGGTTGTTGAACTCCTGTCTCTGATTATTCAATCCCTTCGTCCATCTGCAGGCTTTACATTTTTTGCATGGAAAGTACCCACATTTATTGGTAGGGAATTTCTGTGGACCTGGGGCATCTAAAATTTTCTTTACTATGTGGTCCCCAAAAGATGGGGCCCTTCTGTAGATGAACTTGGGGGAATCTTTGAGATATGGGCCTAGATGACGGTCCATCTGTAATATGTGCCAGTGTTTTGAAAAGATATTTTCCACTTCTCTGTATTGGGTGTGGAAATCTGTTAAGAACTTAAATTGGTGGGGCTTATCCATAATTATCTGTTCCTTGTTGTTTAATAAATTCTCCCGTGGGGTATCTGATATTTGTTCTCTTATTTGGTTCAATTTGTCTGCTTGATATCCCTTTTGTTCAAATTTTATTTTCAGACTTTCTGATTGGGTATAATAATCAGAAAGTTCACTACAATTCCTACGGACCCTAAGAAATTGTCCTTTTGGGATGTTTTTAATCCATGATGGATGGTGGCCACTTTTAATGGACAAAAAACTGTTGCGGTCCGTAGGTTTGAAATATACTTTTGTTTTGAGGGATGTATCTAACCTTTCTATAGTCACATCGAGATAATTTATAGATGTGTCGCTGATGGTGTAGTCCAGTTTAATATTTTTGTTGTTGTGGTTCAGATTGGTCATAAAGTTTATAGCCTCATCTCTGGACCCCCTCCATATTATTATCAAATCGTCTATGTAACGACGATAGAACATCATCTGAGATCTTGGTGTGGCGTAAATTACCCTATCCTCCCACTCTGCCATAAACAGGTTGGCGATGCTGGGGGCAAACTTGGCCCCCATAGCAACGCCAACCTGCTGCGTGAAGAAGGAATTGTTAAACCAGAAATAATTGTGCGATACACAAAAGTCCAAAACTTTCCCCAAAAACTTTTTTTGTGTGAAGGTGATATCCTCTCGCCCACTCAAGGCCCAATTTAGAGCTAAGATGGCGTCTTCATGTTGGATTATGGTGTACAATGACGACACATCTGCCGTTATTAGTAGAATATTGTCATCCTTGTTAAAGGTGATGGTTGTGAGAGATCTTAACAAATCTTTGGTGTCTTTTAAGTAGGCTTTTAATACATTTGTTATATATAAAAGTAAGAAATATTGTTTTTTTTTTGCAAAATTGTCCCTATATTTTTGTTTACAGCGGTGATCAGAAATGACTCAGAGGTGATCAAATACCACAAAAAGAAAGCTCTATTTTTGGGGGGGAAAAAACGCAAATTTCGTTTGGGTACAACGTCGCACAACCGCGCAATTGTCAGTTAAAGCGACGCAGTGCCGAAATGCAAAAAGTGCTCTAGTCCTAACATGGGAAATCCTTCCGGGACTGAAATGGTTAAACGCAGCTAACCAGCAAATCCATAGCTATTAGATTTGAGCACCTAGGAGAAAAGCCGAGTGAAGTAACAGAACCAGGTGATTGAAAGTGGTTAAAGCATGAAAGAACGCCAGACAGCCTCACCAAAGTGCATATACCACCATATAGGGGAAAATGGATCAAAGCAGTGTATGTAAAGTATATTTACGTGTCCATAGTGCTGCACTGGATGAAGGCAAATGTTGGAATGGCCATGCCAAATCCCAAACAGGTGCTTATAGCCAGTCTCTTGCTGTATATGGGGCCCGCCTCTCGCTGTATACGGGGCCCGCCTCTCGCTGTATACGGGGCCCGCCTCTCGCTGTATACGGGGCCCGCCTCTCGCTGTATACGGGGCCCGCCTCTCGCTGTATACGGGGCCCGCCTCTCGCTGTTTACGGGGCCCGCCTCTCGCTGTTTACGGGGCCCGCCTCTCGCTGTTTACGGGGCCCGCCTCTCGCTGTTTACGGAGCCCGCCTCTCGCTGTTTACGGAGCCCGCCTCTCGCTGTTTACGGGGCCCGCCTCTCGCTGTATAGGAGGACCGTCTCTCGCTGTATAGGAGGACCTGATGTGGAAATATTTTGATATTTTGGTGAAGTGATGTACATTTTGGTCAGACCCTAATAAGGATGGTGGAAATCTATATTTGCATCAAGGTGCTCCAAGATACCCCTTGTTTGGTCTCTTTCAGTTCAGGATTTATCCCCGAAGATAGAGAGTTCTGAATATACCATGCCCAGTGAAATCTATATATTTTATAGGAAACATCTGTACTTTATGTATTTCATGGCTGTGTTTTTATGAGAAATGGGCCTAATCTGTGGTTAACAAGACTGTTCACTATTACAAAAGGATTTCTTGGTGCCTTCAAAACTCATGCATAATAATGAGGGTGGTCTTTGCCTTCAATACCATTTGTTGTCTTCCTATTAACATAGTAAAGAAGTTTCCCTATTGTCTTTGAGAAGAGGCACTCAGACCTCATGTCTCCAACTGAGGCAGATTCTTAACATGTTAATTCGGGAACTGTGGGGGAGTGTAATATAAACATGGGAACATGGTGTCCTTTGCTGGGCTCAGAAGCTCAACAGGCCTCAAATCCGTCCAATTAGGGGTCACTACCACTCTAGACCAATGGGAAGGCGCTAGAGGGGTGAATGGAGTTATGGGTGGGATTAATGCAACTCCAGCCAATCAGGGAAGGCCTCTACCTGGATGGGTGGGCGTGGGCAGAGCGAGGGCATAAAAAGCAGGAGAACAGCATTACAGCCTCTGTTTGATGGTTCGTTACAACATGGAGACGTAAGGCTTTATTTTTGTCACCATAATTCTTTCTTCCCTCTCTTTTCTTTGTCTCTTTACTTTCTTTACTTAGCAACCTTCTATTTTTACATGGAACAACTATTTTCGTTTTGTAACCCTCACTTTGTATTTAGCAATCATTTTGATGCTTTTAAGATTGTAATATTTACCCCAGATTTGGTTATATTTAATTAGTGACTAGCTTCTTTTCTGTAAAAATAAACTAGATCTTTATTTTTCTTTAGCAAAGGTGTCATTGATTATTGATTTTATTTGTAACAACCGCAACAGCACTGGTTGATTCTACTATAGATAAAGGTATTAATCACTTATTTTATCTATCATTAAGCGTATGAGTGTGTTAGGTAAAAATCGCTTTAACAGATGGTGCCCCGTGTGAGGAGTTTAACGTTTAGGTGATTGTGGGTTCAGGCTTATCTTATCTATGTCTTTGATTTTCACCTCTGTCTGAACACCTAAACTAGTAAACTTCTAAGAACTTTTTCTTTTTTTACCTTTTATCTGTACTAACACTTTGATGAGACTGATTTTGAATAGGATAATTAAAATAAGATTGTAAGTGTGGATAAGGGCTGCGTTTCCACTAGTGCAACTCCAAAGTCGCACGATTTAAAGTGTGACTGTGAAGTGCGATTTCGAGTGCGACTTTGATCCAAATTTACACTCTGAGTCGAGGTTGCATTGGCAAGTCGCATCAGAGTACTGCAGGTACCTTTTCCAATTTGCTGCAACTTTGAGTCGCATAGATTGGAACAGGGGCCATTGAAATCAATGGGCTGTGACTTGTAATGCTACTTTATGTGTTCAGAGTCGCATGACAAGTTTCGCTGGTGGAAACGGAGACTAGGTCACCTTAAATGATCTTGATGTGTATGAATCTGTATTTCTGGATAATCTACTAACTGGGGATTGTAAACATTGTAGTTTTGTGAACACTGGTTATAGTATAACTGCTACAAGCCTTATTGCTAATAGTTGTGCCTTTGTTTACCAAAAAGCAGTTGACCCTTGAATGAGATTAGGCCAGGCTTTGTGATTGAAAGGCACATGTGGGATGGGAGCGGTGTTTCCATTAATGCATCTCCAAAGTCACATGATTTAGAGAGTGACTGTGAAGTGCAACTTTAATGCGACTTTGAATGCAACTTTGATGCAAATTTACACGCTGAGTTGAGGTCGCATTAGGAAGTCGCATCAGAGTACTGCAGGTACCTTTTCCATTTCACTGCAACTTTGAGTTGCATAGACTGGAACAGGAGCTATTGAAATCAATGGTCTGTGACTTGTAATGCAACTTTATGTCCAAGGTTGCATGACCAGTCGCACTTGTGGAAACAGAGACTAAATCCCTCTAAATGTACTTGAGTATGAATCTTTCTTCCTTGCAATTAATAACTGGAAATTGTAATTAGACCTGTATACTATACGGTGGCTGATGGGAACCATATTGCTAAAACCCTGTTCTCACATAAGCAACTTGTAAACCGCTCATGTGTGAATAGTTGTGCCTCAAGTAACTGCCTTTTTGTACTCCAAGCAGTCATATTGTTTCCTGTTTATCCAAGTTTGATCTCATCATTCTTGAGATACCAGGAGTATCCCTAATTTAGGCATCTCACTTGGAATACGTCAGAAACGTCCACGGGGAGAGATTGAACTATTGACGAGTTCGGGAAATCTTTAGGTTTTGTCTTGAAACTATAGTCAGTAACAGTATTGTTTTGACAAGTAGTGACAAGAAAAAACAACGGGAACAGGGGAGAGACCTGTTCAACCCAATCAGTCAGAGATTAGCTACCTCTGAGGCAACCGGTTAAAGGTTGGGAAATCGGTTCAGGGTTCAATCCGTTAGGATGGGAAATCAAATCTCTTCAAGGAGGGTGTCTGGGTGTGGTAAACCCTACCCACTGACCGCAAGAGAAGAGATGATAGATAAATATGGACCCTGGATGGTAACATATATTTGTGATTGGGATCGTTGGACTGGAATGAAGTTTTCGAAGAGAGGTACTTTTAAACCTAAAGTATGGGAACAGCTGTGGTCTAGTAATCACAAGAAGATGACACGGCCACAGGAAAGAGATGCTTGAGCTATATGGATGCTGGAGTCAGTGAATAGGGCCGAGGAAGGGAATGTTTTGACTATGGGATTGAAGGAGAAATCATTCCAAGCACTGCTTGAGGGTAGGGACAATCAGAAACAACTCTGGTAAAGACTAACAGGGATGGGAGTTCGTCACGAACCTTACTAAAGAGGAAGTTAGGGTATCAGTTTTGTAAGGGAAGGAGCCGGGATAAGTGACTGAGGTCGTAGGTATATCGAGTTCGTAGAGAAAGGACACCGGCACAGTAGAAGAACACTAATGATCTGGTGTCGACAAGGGTATGAAATCCAAATTTTCATGGAGAGAAGCTTTTGAAGTAAGGTCAGGTTGCTAGGGTTAGTGTTTATATACAATGGTAGGTCCCAGGTATAAATAGATAGTAGAGAAGAGAACGCCAGTCACCCATCCCAAATGGTGTGGGTCTGTGGGAGGAACTTCTCTAAACTAAAGGGTAGGATTGCCTAACTTGGGACTTGGCTAAAGGGTTGGAAATTGGCC
>BLSH010248095.1:21218-32893 GCA_018402905.1 Glandirana rugosa | reverse complement strand
ATAAGAGACAGTGGTCAGAGACTGCGGACATGGTACAGGAGATGGTCAGAGACTGCGGACATGGTACAGGAGATGGTCAGAGACTGCGGACATGGTACAGGAGATGGTCAGAGACTGCGGACATGGTACAGGAGATGGTCAGAGACTGCGGACATACTACAGGAGATGGTCAGAGACTGCGGACATACTACAGGAGATGGTCAGAGACTGTGGACATACTACAGGAGATGGTCAGAGACTGCGGACTCTAGTACAGGGGTGCCAACAAACCAAATGTGCTCACTACGTACTCAGATAATAATATATAAATAATTAGCACCTCAAGGCCATCAAGCACAATAAATAATCAAATATATAGTGACCATGCCGTATACCCACACATTGTACCAACACACTACACAGCAGTGCTTTCCATCTGATCAGCCTGATCATATTGCTGCTGCTGCCTCCCCTCTCTTGGCATGCTTGAATATGTAGTGCCACAGGCACATGAGTTGGTAATACAGGAGAGGGGCTGTGCCTGTACTGGACTGGTGAGTTCTGCAGGTAATGGGTAGGGACTCTAGGGAGGTGTAATAGAGATCTCATATAATGTCCTTCCTTCCAAAGCAGAACAGATCTCACACACATAAAAAGCGATCTATCATCTAGAACAGTAATAGGAGATAAGGAGACTGCTAAACAAAGCCATCCTCTGCCCCCTCCTCCTGCCCACTAACATAAGGCAGTGCCCTGAGTCTGACAGGACAGTTTTGCTCATTTACCTTTGGCTGCTTGGCTGAAGTCCGTCCAGCTCCACTGCACACCAGGCTGTCTCCACTCCCCCCTCCACCCAGCATTCCTGTGCTGAACTCAAATAAGACGCGTTGGGGGAGGGGGAGGAGGGGGACAAGTAGCAGCAAGAGTCAGACTCCGATGATTATCAGGAGATCGGAGACTCTCGGCTGGATCCGGCACATGCGCAGTTCTGAGCCGAAACTGCCAAAGCCTGGGAAAGTATATTTTACTGACAACGTTTTTCTATTACGGACGCGGGAAATTAGCTTGTTTTTACGGACTGTCCGTAAAAACACGGGCGGTCGGCGATGCTGTTGGCTGCCCACAGTAGTAATGCCAGTGCTGCAGTGAGGAGGGGGAGAGAACTGAGGCTTCGGCCAGCCGCATAGCTGGACCATGGGACAGGTAAGTGGCTGTTTATTAAAAGTCAGCAGATACTTTTTGTAGCTGCTGTCTTTTAATAAACAAAAAATGCGTGGAACTCCACTATACGTTTTTGCATTTTTTCCTTCCTCTTATTTATATGGGTGTTGATTGGTGGATTGACTGTATGGGAAGGGAACAATGGAAGGATTTTCCCTGGCTTGAAATTGAGAGACCCCTTTGGGGGGGGGGCTTATTTGGGTAAAGATCGGTGTCTAGTAAAGGTGCAGCAATGCCCCAATTAGAGCAAGGGGTCTATTAGGCCTCATACACACGGACGTTTCTAAAAAAATAAACAAAACGTCGGGCCCGACGTCAAGGAAAAAAAGTTGCGTTTTTCAGCGTTATGCATCGACGTTTTTGAGCGTTAGTGAGCGTCGGCGTCAATAGGCATTTTTTTTTAAAAAATCATCCCTCTGCTATTTTTCAACCTAAAAACGTCGGCGCCGGAAAACGCCGGTATAATAATAGGTGGCGTTTGTTGGCATATTGTGGCGTCAGCGTCAAAAAATGCCAAAACGTTACAGCCTCAGAACACGCTGGCTGTGGCTTCTAGTTTCAGCTCACTAACGCCGACGTCATCTACAGCTCAAAAACGCTGACGTTTTTATGGGGCCATTGACTAACATGGAGAGCTGCAAAAAACGCCAGAAAACGCCGGCGTCAAAAAACGTCCGTGTGTATGAGGCAAGGGTTTAAAACGTGTTTTGGGCAGAAAAACAAACTTTGTTCTTTTCTTTGCAAAACTGCGGTGATGCTGTGAAGACTGTTTGAAGGATGACGCCCAGGAACAGAAAGATTCCGAAGAGATATGGGAGGCATTATTCGATAGAACACATTATAAATCATGGATGCAGAATCTGACTGTCATATTCTGCCTCACTCTGTACGCAGCAGTAATCGCCAATGTGAAGATGTCCTAAAGAGGATGGGGAAAGTGTTGGGGTCACATTATCCCTAAAAATAAATCACTAAAAATAATAACTAAGAAAAGTTATTTCTAGTTCTTTTCAACTTAAAATCTCAGAGAACAATAAATTGCAGCGACAATTCACGTCACACATAAAGGAGGGTTGCAGAGGGGGGAGGGCAGAATATACAATGGGCACACTATGAGAGGACTAAGAGGTTTCCTTGCTGGTTTTCTGTCCATTAGATAGAGAGGCACAATCTGACGATGCTGCACAGTGCCATCACATGCCATACAGATCCATCACGTACTGTGCCATCACATACCGTACAATGTCTCCTGTCGAATAATGCCTTCTATCTGATCGCATGCTGTACAGAGCCATCGCATGCCATACAGTGTGTCCTGTCGAATAATGCCTCCCATCGGATGGCATCCATACAGTGCCATCACATGCTGTACAGTGCCATCACTTGCCTGTACACAGCGGTTGCACACTCTACAGAGCCATCACATGCCATGCAGTGTGCCCTGTCAAATAATGCCTCCCATCGGATTGCATCCGTACAGTGCCATCACATGCTGTACAGTGCCATCGCTATAGGGCCCACAGGACTCACTGTCCTCCATCATCACCAAGCTATAGAGCTCACAGGCCTTACTGTTCCCCATCATCACCCAGCTATAGAGTCCACAGGCCTTACTGTCCCCCATCATCACCCAGCTATAGAGCCCACAGGACTTGCTGTCCCCCATCATCACCCGGCTATAGAGCCCACAGGACTTTCTATCTTCTTCACCCAGCTATAGAGCCCACAGGACTTACTGTCCCCCACCATCACCTGGCTATAGAGCCCACAGGCCTTACTGTCCCCCATCATCACCCAGTTATAGACCCCCCAGGACTTACTGTCCCCCATCATCAACCAACTATAGAGCCCACAGGACTTACTGTCCCTCATTATCACCCAGCTATAGAGCCCACAGGACTTGCTGTCCCCCATCATCACCCAGCTATAGAGACCACAGGCCTTACTGTCCTCCATCACCAAGGCAGGTGTTCTGTCATATAGTGCAGCTCGTTGGCTAATGCCTCTGATGATCTGCGCATTCGCAATACGTAACGTCACTCCAGCTGGTCTCCCGATCAGCTGGAGTGACATCATTGCTCCACGTGTGTTGGATCGTTGGAGGCATTATCCAGCGATGGGGGACAGTAAGTCCTGTGGGCTCTATAGCTGGGTGACGATGGGGGACAGCAAGTCCTGTGAGCTCTATAGCTTGGTGATGATGGTGGACAGTTAGTCCTGTGGGCTCTATCACATGCTGTACAGGATCATCACATGCCATGTAATGGCTCTATACGGCACGCAATGGCATTGTACAACATGTGACAGCTCTGTATGGCATGTGATGGCTCTGTATGGCATGTGACGACACTGTACGGCATGCAATTGCCCTGTATGGTATGCAATGGCGCTGTACGGCATGTGATGACACTGTATGGCATCGTCAGATTTTGTCTTGCTCGCTCTGCTCATAATGGACAAAACACCGACGAAGAATATGTCCACTCATAGTGTCCACATTGTATATTTTGCCCTCCCTCCTGCAAAACTCTTTTCTTTATGTGTGAGGTGAATTGTCGCTGCAATTTATTGTTCTCTGAGATTTTAAGTTGAAAAGAACTAGAAATAACTTCTGATAAAAGTGAATTATAGGGACAATGTGACCCCAACATCCCCCCCCCCCCTTTAGGGCATCTTCACAGGGATAATGTGACCCCAACACTTTCCCCCTCCCCTTTAGGCAGTGGTTCTCAACTCCGGTCCTCGGGCCCCCCCAACAGGCCAGGTTTGCAGGATAACTGAAATACATCACAGGTGATAGAATTTTACTGCTCAGTGATTGCAGTATTCTAGTCTGCATCTCCCCAAGGTAATACTTAAAATCTGGCCTGTTGGGGGGGCCCGAGAACCGGAGTTGAGAACCACTGCCTTTAGGGCATCTTCACACAGCCGATAAGTGCTGTGTAAAGAGCGAGGCAGAATATGACAATCAGATTCTGCCTCCACGCTTTAGAATGCCTCCCATCGGATAGTGTATCCGACGATCTGTGCATGCGCCATACGGAACATCACTCCCGATCAGCTGGAGTGACATCATCACTGCACATGCCCGGTTCGTCTGAGGCATTATTCAATAGAACACCGGGACTTGGGGGTTCAGAGCTGGGATGTAGAGGTTGGGGGGGCCGGGTGGGGACTATGTTGGTGCACTCCACTCGGAGATGTCAGCACTGGGTACCTGGCGCTGACATCTTGGGAGGATCAGCGTGGAGGAAGGGGGCGGGCCCAGGGCGAATCCCTTGTTTTATCGTCAGACGTGCATAACGGGTGAGGGGCAGGGCTAATATTCACAAAATTAAGTGGGACCTTTTAGTAGGGCAGCTGGACTGGAGCAGCCCGGTGAGACTGAACAAAATAAGTATGGGGTAAGTTTGAGCCACCAAGTAGACCACTGTAGGTGGTGGGCGGATAATTATTTCAGCAGCAGTCACACTGGGAGTCCTGTGCTGGAAGATATAGAGGTTGGGAGAGTGAATGGACCACAGAGATTAGTTATAGCCCAAAGGCCAAGTTTGTTATTAAAAGAGACCTTCGCAATGTGTGTATGGGAAGAAATTATAATAAAGCAACAACTGTACATGTTTCATAATGTTAAACTTATTCATATTCACTTTTAATACAATTTAAAATTAAAGTCAAATAGGTATCTGCGCTAAACACAAATTATTACCACAAATGAAAATGAATAATAAAATAGAAGCTGCTATTGAGGTATATAGATAAAATGCCCCAATAAAGATTAAAAAGAAAGTAAATAGCGGCGCATATAAATGATTGATTAATAAATACAAGCATAAAAAGATATAAATGCCAAAATATCACATACACAATCAAGATATGAATGAACATATATGTAAAAAAGAAGATCAGTTCAGGATTGAAATGAGTGCACAGCTATAAAGCAAGCATTGTGCAGCATATAAAAAATGTCTCTCATATGGTTACTTCAGCAAGCATGTGCACAGCGTTCAACAACCATATACAGCATATAAGGAGAGGACTTCCATAGATGAAGGATTAGCACCCAGTGTGGAAAGGCTTAAGAAAATCTTGTATATAAAGTGTCCAAATCCACCACCTTTAATAAGAGAGCCGCTTACCAGAACAAATTGGCTTCCAAATTAATGGAGTAGCCAAAAAACACCTGCAGGGACGTATAGACTCCATAATAAGATCAGGTGTAACTCCAATACAGTCCTCAGTGTAGCATGCAAACTCTCCACCAATCCTCAGCAAATGTAACAGAAGATAAACAAGACCATAGCGCAATCCCGTTCAAAATGTTTAATAAGCATATAAGTAAACAGAGTATACTTATATAAAACAATAAACCAGAGTTGATGCGCCCACAGTCTCTGCTTAGTGCTCAAAGATGCACTGCCCACACCTAATACAAAGCTGCTGCTAGATATGTAGAAAATGAAAACTCTCAAATACATAAAATTCAAAGTATTTGTAGCAGCGCTAAAACATCCCCAATGTTCATAAAAAACGTGATGAGCTCTTCAGGTATATTGGCCACAGGTGATAGGAAATTTCCAGTGTGCACCTTGCACCATCACTCGAACACCACGTGGAGTAAACAAAACCCCCTTTTGGGGATGCACTTACCAGACCTAGGTAAGTGATAAAGCCTTTGGAAGTACTACACCAGGACCCTCATCCTCTGTAGCCTAATAACGCAAAGTGAGGCTAATCGCTGGAGTGGATTGGAGGCTAAGGTGGTGGATTTGGACACTTTATATACAAGATTATCTTAAGCCTTTCCACACTGGGTGCTAATCCTTCATCTATGGAAGTCATCTCCTTATATGCTGTATATGGTTGTTGAACGCTGTGCACATGCTTGCTGAAGTAACCATATGAGAGACATTTTTTTATATGCTGCACAATGCTTGCTTTAGGCCTCATACACACGGGCGTATCTAAAAAAATAAACAAAACGTCGAGTCCGACGTCAAGGAAAAAGTTGACGTTTTTCGGCATTATGCATTGGCGTTTTTGAGCGTTAGTGAGCGTTGGCGTCAATAGGCGTTTTTTAAAAAAAATCATCCCTCTGCTATTTTTCAACCTAAAAACGTCGGCGTCAAAAAACGCCGGAAAACGCCGGTACAATATTAGGTGGCGTTTGTTGGCATATTGTGGCGTCGGCGTCAAAAAACGTCAAAACGTTACAGCCTCAGAACGCGATGGCCATGGGTTCTACTTTCTGCTCACTAACGCCGACGCCACCTACAGCTCAAAAACGCAGACGTTTTTATGGGGCCATTGACTAACATGGAGAGCTGCAAAAAACGCCAGAAAACGCCGGCGTCAAAAAACGTCCGTGTGTATGAGGCCTTATAGCTGTGCACTCATTTCAATCCTGAACTGATCTTCTTTTTTACATATGTTCATTCATATCTTGATTGTGTATGTGATATTTTGGCATTTATATCTTTTTATGCTTGTATTCATTATTGGATCATTTATATGCACCGCTATTTACTTTCTGTTTAATTTGAAATTAAACCTTGTTTTTTTAACTATTTGCTTTTACTGTTTTCTGCTCCTGTGGGAAACCGTGTCTATCTCACTTATCCACAACCAAACAATAACTCTTTAGTCACATGGGTAGATTTATGTGGGAACAGTTAAGCCTCGTACACACGGGACGACGATCGTACGTACGATCGTCTCAAATCGTATGTTGCATAATGTAACTTGCATACTGACTGCACTACACGATCGTACAACCATGGAAAGAACGTTCAGGTGAATGTAATTAGCATCCGGCCGTTCCTGACTTCTGAGCATGTGTGTTTTGCACAATACATCTTGTTGTACCAACTGCTCTGTACACACGATACAACGGTCGTATGAGTGTTGGTACGACCAAGTTTTCTAGTTTGCTCATACAACTCCCCTTGTACGACCGTCGTATGTTCGGCTGTTCTAATCGCGCATACGAACGATCGATATCGCATACAACGGTCGTTAGTACGACCTGTTGTATACGATCGTTGTCCCGTGTGTACGAGGCTTGGCTCAGTCATGCAACACTGTACCCATATGAAATGTTTGTCCTTTTTTCACACACATAGAGATTTATTTTGGTGGTATTTAATCACTGCTGGGGGTTTTATATTTTGTGCTATAAATGAAAAAAGACCAAAAATTTTGTAAAAAAAAAAAATGAATTTTTCTTTGTTTTCTGTCATACAATTTTGCAAATTAGTGATTTTTCTTCATAAATTTAAACTGCTACATATCTTTGGTAAAAATAACCAAAATCAGTGTATATTATTTGGTCTGTGTGAAAGTTATAGAGTCCACAAGCCAATCACTGAAAATTGATCACACATGATCTCACCTGATGTACTAACTGCCTATGGGCCTTTTCACACAGGCTTTCCGTTTGCGGATTCCATTTAGCTCAGTGGGGATTGCTCCGCTGATCCCCGCTGAGCCGACGGATGACAGATCCGTCTCTGCTCACTGAGCGAAGATGGAACTCTCAGAGACCCGCTCTGCTCTATGGAGATCAGATGAAAACGGTCCGTTTTCATCCAATCCGCTCCGATCGGATTCTATAGACTGATCTCCATCCATCTGTATTTCATGGACAAAATCGGATCGGAGAGCGGCGGATGTCAGCAGACATGTCTCCGCTGACATCCGCCGCTCCATAGGGCTGCATGCAGAGTCCGTTCAGGTCCGCCTTTTGATTTAAAAAAAAAAAAAAAAATCAAAAAAATCGTATTTTTTTTATTTAACCACTTCAGCCCCGGAAGGATTTCCAGCTTTAGGACCGGAGCCCTTTTTGCGATTTGGCGCTGCGTCGCTTTAACTGACAATTGCGCGGTCATGCGACGTTGTACCCAAACAAAATTTGCGTCCTTTTTTTCCCACAAATAGAGCCTTCTTTTGGTGGTATTTGATCACCACTGCGTCATTTCTGATCGCCGCTATAAACAAAAGAAGAGCAACAATTTTGCAAAAAAACCCAAATTTCTTACTTTTTCCTAAAATACAAATCCAAAAAAAAATATAAAAAAACATTTTTTTTCACCGTTTTTGGCCGATTTATATTCTTCCTCATATTTGCGATAAAAAAAATCGCAATCGCCCTTTATTGATTGGTTTGCGCAAAAGTGGTCGCGTTTACGGATGATGAGAATTCATTTTTGGGGTTTTTAAATTTTTTTTATTTTTTACTAATAATGGCGGCTATCTGCGATTTTTTTTTGTTTTTGCGGTACTGCGATATTTCAGCGGACATGGTGTTGAAAGTCCTTACTCAGCTTCCAACGAAGAACTTGCATGAACGACATCATTAGAAAAATCTTTAAGGGTTTATTCTTCAAGACATAACATAAGACAAACTTACGTAGCAACATAATTGATGATGAGATTATGGTATGGCTTCAGATGTCATTCAGGAGGAGGAAGGGTTCTGACAGGTGTTCACGTCACGTGTCCAAGAGTGTAGGCGTCCATTCCTTCATCTCTCTCTTCCTGTCCTTCCTAACTTGACATTACAAAGTCACTTCTTTTATACTGTTTGAAACCTTTAGGTCAGCTGTTTCAAAGCAACCTACACTTTACTTATATGGCTCTAATCCATAAGGAGACACACATATGGTCATGTCTCCTCTAGCATTACTTCACATGAGTTTTGAAATAGAATTGCACATACAACATTTTCTCTGTACAGAAGCACATTAAATAACCTTCACAAATATAACTAACTTTACATTATATTTAATACATTTAATATATTTCAGAGCCCAATATTATTCAAAATAATATTATAAATTCATAATTTCCAACACATGGCGGACCATTTTGACACTTTTTTGGGACCATTGGCATTTATACAGCGATCAGTGCTATAAAAATGCACTGATTACTGTGTAAATGCCATTGGCAGTGAAGGGGTTAACCTGCAGGGGGTGCTCTAAGGGTTAACTGTGTTCCCTGGGCGTGTTCTTACTGTATAGGGGCTTGCAGAGCTGGGGAAGGGAAGTGGTCACAGCCTTCACGTAAAGGAAGGCTGTGATCACAGCCCTTCCCCCTCACACAGAGCGGAGGTCCGTGTTTACTTACACGGACCTCCGCTCACTCGCTCCGGGGGGGCCATCGCGGGTAGCCGGCGGCAATCGAAGCCGCCGCACCCGCTCCCTGGCCCCCCCTGGACACAGTGGGCGCGCGGGCGCGCCTCCGGCGGCGCGCGCGCGCTCACTAAACTCGTTCCCGCAGCCGCCGTCGTATGACGGCGATTTGCGGGAACGAGCCACTTTGCCGCCGTCAGATGCCGTTCGGCGGTCGGCAAGTGGTTAAATCAGATTTTTTTTTTTTATTTAGAATTAATTTTTTTGATTTTTATCAAATTTATTTTAATACAATGCTTTAGGAAAAAAAAATATCTAAAGATAGTTTTCTATGTAGGATATATTAATAATTGAGCTTATTCAGCATGAAATGGAGCTTCGTTATGTAGCATGAGGCTGTATATTCTGCAATATTTACATTTTTGATAAACTCATTCAAAGAATCCAAGCTCTGCAAGCTGAGATAACATGCACTGCACTGATGCATTCACAGTAACCATAAGACAAAGTTCAGGAATATTCCTTTATCCCATTGTTTTGCAAATCAATGCACACTACAAACTGTATGATTGAATTGATTCTGATATCGCTGTTTTACTGACCTGGCAGCTTATTATTCTAAATATGTTTGCAAATATTGAAGATTCTAACCACCAGCAAGAATAAGTCCTTACATTTAAGGCCTCATACACACAGACGTTTCTTAAAAAATAAACAAAATGTCTGGCCCGACGTCAAGGAAAAAAAAAAAAAAATCGTTTTTCTGCGTTATGCATTGGCGCTAGTGAGCGTCGACGTCAATAGGCGTTTTTGTTAAAGAAATCATCCCTCTGCTATTTTTCAACCTAAAAACGGTGGCATCAAAAAACGCCGGTTAACGCCGGTACAGCGTTAGTTGGCGTTAGTTAGCGTTTTGTGGCGTTGGCGTCAAAAACCGCCAAAACGTTACAGCCTCAGAACGCGCTGGCCGTGGTTTCTAGTTTCAGCTCACTAACGCCAACGCCATCTACAGCTCAAAAACGTTGGCGTATTTATGGGGCCATTGACTAACATGGAGAGCTGCAAAAAACGCCAGAAAACGCCAGCGTCAAAAAACGTCTATGTGTATGAGGCCTTAAGAGCATCTGTCATTTCAAATCCATCATGCCAGCGCCTGTTGGCGGGCATCCACTCATCTGCTGCTGCCATGTCCCTCATCTTGTTGTGTCACTGCCGCATCAGCAGCCGTCTCATTAAAGTGAATGAGACTGTCGGAGAGTCAACAGGGGGTCAAAAGAGGAGCCGCTGCGGGACAGAGAACTCAGTTGCTCTTTAAAAATGATGATTTAACTTGAGTTGATTTAAATCAATCCTTTTTACTAGTGATTTAAATCAAATCCACCCTGGAACTTGTATACGAGGACCAGGTCTGATGATGGTAGGCAGGGGCGTCACTAGGGGGTGGCTATTGGGGCTATAGCCCCGAGTCTGGGGCCCATAGACCCGAGTCTCTTACCGGGTGGTTGCAGTCCTGCAATTAGCAGGTATGTCCTGGTCCGGAATGCAGGGGATAGGGGCAGACTGAGCCGCGGTAGCGCTGGCTCCGGCTCCGCCCCGCCTCCACCTGACTCTACTCTTGGTTACTGGTTGCTAGAGCCGCCTAGCCTCTAACAACCAGTGACGTCACGGCCACGACTCCCTCCCTGCCCAGCATTCAAAGTGGAGGAGGATTCCACTTCCTCCGTGCTAGTGCTCGTGGGGCCTAAAGAGTTGAGCCCAGCCCCCTTGTCATGGTCCTGGACTGGAGCGGACCCCGGTGGTGGTGGGGTGCAGGGCAGCGGCATTTTCAAATAGGGAGAGGGGGGCCTGGGCAGCCAGGAAGAGCCCAGTAGGGAGTGAGAGAGAGAGAGGACGAGGCCTCACCGCCACCCTGAGCATCATCCCCGGCACCTTCCAGAGCCTGCACTCCTCCAAGCTCCTCTCCTAGCTCACTGTGACTGTCATGGAACAGGAAGAAAACAGGCTGACCGAGGACAGGTGGCAGGTAGGTGGATCACACACACCAACCCACACAGACATGGGCTGGGACAGTAGGGACTGCAGGCAGGGCTAGGAGGTCTCTCTTTCCCACCCTCCTCTCTCTCTCTTTCACCCCCTCTCATCCACCCCCTCTTTCTCTGATGTATGGGAAGGCTCTCTGGGGACCCTGATATTTAGGGGGGCTCTCTGGGGACCCTGATATTTAGGGGGGCTCTCTGGGGAGCCTGATGTAAGGGGGGCTCTCTGGGGAGCCTGATGTAAGTGGGGGGGGGAATGTGGTCCCAGGGGTCTCGGGGGGGGTGAATGTAGTCCGAGGGGTCTCTC
>BLSH010248095.1:0-19993 GCA_018402905.1 Glandirana rugosa | reverse complement strand
GAAGTCTCTCTGGGGACCCTGATGTATGGGGAGGCTCTCTGGGGACCCTGATTTATAGGGAGGCTCTCTGGGGATCCTGATGTATGGGCAGGCTCTCTGGGGACCCTGATGTATGGGGAGGCTCTCTAGATACTCTGATGTAAGGGGGGGGGGGGGCTCTCTGGGGACCATAATGTAAGGAAGAGTCTTTCTGTGGACCCTGCTGTAAGGAAGGGGCTTTCTGGGGACCCTGATGTAAGGGGGCATCCACACCCAGATATGTAACGATAGATATATATATATATATATATACACACACACACACACACACACACACACACACACACACACACACACACACACACACACACACACACACATATATTATATACATGTGTATGCCCGTCCAAGCGTATGACTCTCTTTACTTCGCTGCTATGGGCTCTAGCCTCAGATCTTTTGTAGACCTAGCAACGCCCCTGATGGCAGGTAATCAAAATCTTGCTATTGTTGGTCTAGGTGTAATTGCTCTGACCAGAGTTCTTGCAAGAAAAAAAAAAAAAAAGTAGCTCCTGGTCAAAAAAATTGTTACTCAACCGTGAGCAATTTTACCACATGCCTTTGTTGCGGGAGCTTCAGGAGAATAACCCTAATGATATCAGGAATTATCTCAGGATGACGGATCCTTGTTTTCACCGCCTTTTATCCTTGGTGTCCCCCTATATCTCTAAGCAGGATGCATGTATGTGGATTTCCATCAATCCTGAACAAAGGTTAATAGCAATCTTACATTATTAAGCAACGGGGAGAAGCTTCCAGGATCTGAAGTTTACAACTGGGATCTCCCCCCAAGCTCTGGGAGTCAACATTCCAGAGATCTGCTCAGCCATTATTCAAGTGCTGAAGAAGGACTATATTAAGGTAGGTTTTCTCTTTATACAACTTACATTCTATGTGTTTGTGCTTGCAAATGATTTTTGGATTACATAATTGTCAATATTGTAATATGTTGTGATTGTCCTCTTTGGCCTCATGCATACTGTAAGGTTTTCCTGCTCCTTTTTGTGGCTACAGGCATATTTTCCTATAGTAACCTACCCAGCATGTTATACTGTGTACATACACACCTAGCCTGTTACGTTAACAGTGTTTTTTCCCAGCTTCGTTTTGTGGCTTATCAAAAAAAGCCCCAAAATGTGGTTTAAAAGGCCGATTCACACTGGTGCGATTCACTGCGGGTTCCCACATCGCACCCGACTCGCAGTCAGTTCACACTGCCATATGCAAACTGCAGGGAGTGTCAATAGAAAGCTAATGACATCCACAAATCAGTTCGCATATCGCAGTGCGAACTGCAAACTCAGACAGAAATCAGATCGCATGGGTGTGAACACCCATGCAATCCGATTCTGCTGTGAACCAAAAAAAGGGTCCTGTGCAAGTTTGGGGACGAATGCGATGCAAATTCAGCCGTAGTATCTGTATGGTTGAAATCGCATCGCACAGAGGTCGCATGTGATTTTCACTGCAGTGCGATGGGAATCACATCCAATCTCGGACTAAACTGCAATGTGAACTGGCCCTAAAAGGTGAGTTTTTCAGATTTAAATTAATACAGAATGCATGAGGCCTTATTATGCAAAAGAAGAGTTTGGCCCTACCCCCCAGGCAAAAATGATAAGTCAGCAGAACCAAATAATGTAGCTGCTGACTTTTAAGATTATGACACTTCTTACCTGTCCAATAGGAGGGAGGAGGGGGCCAAACTACCAATGAATCTTCCTCCAGTAAGCGCTCATGGAAATGGGGAGGGGTACCTGTTCAAAACATCTACCCGTTACCTCCTCCCCCTCACTCTCTCAAATGTGGCACCAGAGGGGGTGATGAAGCAGGTAAGTTGAGCTTCTACTTTTGTCTGAAAATCATCTTTTACAGTATCTCACAAAAGTGAGTACACCCCTCACAGTTTTGTAAATATTTTATTATATCTTTTCATGTGACAGCACAATGTAGAGGTAGTAGGAGTGCAGCTTGTATAACAGTGTAAATTTCCTGTCCCCTCAAAATAGCTCAACACGCAGCCATTAATGACTAAACCGCTGGCAACAAAAGTGAGTACACCCCTAAGTGAAAATGTCCAAATTGTTCCCCATAGTGTCAATATTTTGTGTGGCCACCATTATTTTCCAGCACTGCCTTAACCCTCTTGGGCATGGAGTTCACCAGAGCTTCACAGGTTGCCACTGGAGTCCTCTTCCACTCCTCCATGATGACATCACGGAGCTGGTGGATGTTAGAGACCTTGCGCTCCTCCACCTTCCATTTGAGGATGGCCCTACAGATGCTTAATAGGGTTTAGGTCTGGAGACATGCTTGGCCAGTCACCTTTACCCTCAGCATCTTTAGCAAGATAGTAGTTATGTTGGAGTTGCGTTTGGGGGTCGTTATCATGTTGGAGTACTGCCTTGCAGCCCAGTCTCTGAAGGGAGGGGATCATTCTCTGCTTCAGTGTGTCATAGTACATGTTGGCGTTCATGGTTCCCTCAATGAACTTTAGCTCCCCAGTGCTGGCAGCACTCATGCAGCCCCAGACCATGCCACTCCCACCACCATGCTTGACTGTAGGCAAGACACACTTGTCTTTGTAGTCCTCATCTGGTTGCCGCCACATACGCTTGACACCATCTGAACCAAATAAGTTTATATTAGTCTGAACTTAAAGAAGCCCCTGATCTAATCATAAAAAGGAGCGATAAAGGGGGCAATGTGGTTCTAACGTCAGCAGATTATTATGAGAAAGAAATCAGGCGACAACTAGAGGATCAGTCCACATAATTAACAAATTAACAAAAAATCCATTCCCTGAGATAGTCAAAGAATTAAACTTTAGATTACAGTTGACATTTGAATCTATTTTGATTACAAAAAAAGAACTAAACTATTTACAGGTAAAGAATTTCAATACCCCTACAATGTACATTATACCCAAAATACATAAATCTGCAACAGAACCACCAGGCAGGCCAATTATCTCTGCGGTAAAAGGTCCTCTAGGGAAATATATCGACATACTCCTTAAAGAAATGGTGATTAAGCGGACAATCTATGTCAAAGATACGGGAGATGTCCTAGTTAAGATTTGTGATGTGAAGGTACCCCCCGGGGCCCTCCTTGTGGGGGTGGACGTGGAGTCACTATACATGTCCATCCCCCACGAGTGGGGACTAGCAGCCATAGCCTACTTTTTAGATAAGCACTGGGAAATGGGAACACAAAATTAATATTTGGTTGAACTTACACAATTTGCCCTAGACAAAAATTGTTTTCAATTCCTCGGTACAAACTATAAGCAAATACGAGACACCTCCATGGGCACTGGCATATGCTTGCCTCCATCTGGGCCTTTGGGAGGAAGAGGCAGTGTATCATTCATCGATGTACCAGAGCCATGTAGCCATGTGCCTAAGGTACCTCGATGATGTTCTGATTCTGTGGCAAGGACCAACAGAAACCTTGGAGCAATTTATGATGGAATTGAACGACAACAATAGAAACATCTGCTTGACATACAGCCAAGATAAACATCTGATATCGTTCTTAGATTTAGAAATAAGAATTGAAAAGGACCGCCTGGTTACCAACACCTATTGGAAGCCAACTGCTGCAAATACTCTACTTGAAGCCACCAGCCATCACCCTCAGTCATTAATTCGAGGTATACCCACAGGACACTTTTGAAGAATAAGACGAAATTGCATGCTAGATAAAGACTATCGACTAGAGCGACAGAACTGTATCAAAGATTCAGAGATCGAAAATATTCACATCGCACTCTGAAAAGATCGAGAAAAAAAGCTTAACAAAATACAAGAGATGATCTGCTCTGCCAAGATAAAAATAAGAACACTCGATCAATCTCATCAAGCCCAGTACGAATTATCAGGCCGTTTGGCAGTCAATGGGAACAAGTGCGTACGATTCTGAATAGACAGTGGCACATACTAACAAGATGTCCTCAAATCCAGTCTATAGTAGGCCCTAAAGCATTAATGATAGCTAAAAGAGCAAAAAAATCTAGCAGATGAACTAGTTCGATCTGAATTCACTAGAACACCAGCAAAACCATGGCTCACTGACCTACCTCCCCTGAAGGGAATGTACCCATGTGGCAGATGCCATATCTGTAATCACGTGGAAAGAACAAACGTATATATGGGCAGTGATGGGAAAAATAAATATAAAATCAAGCAATTTTTAAATTGTAATACTGAAAAAGTGCTATATAGGATAACCTGCTCATGTAAAAAGATATACGTGGGAAAAACTAAACAGCTAAAATGTTGCATATGGGAACATTTATCAGCGATTAAAGACCCCCAAGATGAATCCCCCCTAGCACAACATTTCAGAAAATGTCATCGGGGAGAAGTCACAGGCCTCACTGTTAAAGGTATATTTGCCCTGAAAATATCAGCAAGAAGGGGAGACTTCTATACTCTGCTCTTACAAAAAAAAAAAAAAAAATGGATCTTTAGATTAGGCAGTTTAACGCCAAAAGGGTTAAACACTGAGCTCAGCCTACAAATAATTTTAGAACACTGACATCTATAATATGAGAAATATTTTTCCATTCTAATAACCTAACTAACTGTAAAGAATTCTCTATTCTATATAATATATATTTGTTAGGCAGTCAATATTCCAAAACTTGCCACTTTAGCTTATGTTCATATGCCTTTTAATTGCTTTTGAGATTGGAGTACCAGAAGATATTCTTTTTGATAATATATGATAGTATTCTCAATACAATACTCTTAAATGCCTTGAGGTCTGTCTGAGCAGCAATTGATATATGTATATACTGTATATCCTCACTTTATGAAAATCATTGTATGTCTCTCAAAAACAGAAGGGTGCTATATGCAACACCATTATCCAACAAAACATGGACTTCTGAATTGAAATGAATACCAAGCAGCATCAGCAAACATAGAGTTAACGACACACTACCTCACCAATTAACTACCAATGGGGCGGGAACAAAGCCCTTGGTTACTTTCGAAAATTAAGAATGAGATATAAGTACTACTAACACCCCCAAAGGCACCCCACCCTGAGAAAACTTACGTTTAGTAAATGAAACATGTCGGTGTAAGCCCCACACACCCACGACCCCCACTATGCTTGGGGTATGAGCGCGACATTCAATGTGCGGTTTCTTTCTCTCAAGGATCGGCTTTACAGCTTACCGTATTGAAGCAGCAGCCGTCTTTAACATCAAGTTCCCAGCAGAATAAGTAAAGGAATCAGCAAGCTCAAGTATACCCTACGATGTGGTCAGAGCGGAGACTTAGGAAGGGATCAGAATGGAGGACCAGCTGATCTAATCCACTCTATTCCCTATTACCACTGCATTTTCTCCCTATATGGGATCATTCCCAGACTTTGCTGACACTGATAGAGGAGAAAGATTCAGCCGCCACCTGATGATCGCTTCACTCGCTCCTATGAGCAGATACCAAATAATTGTGAGTCCTGTCTGAACTTAGGAGACTACTGCTGAGCACAGCACACTGCAACCCGTGATTTATGAGTCAAATCATCTCTAAGTGTCAGTGTTGCCAGCTGCCCACCTGGCACAATATCTGCTACCAATCCGCACACCATTAGACATTTCACTGCATCTTGATTGATCACTCCTTGCTGTATTCCCTGCTGTTGCTTTGCAGAAATTGTGTGTCTATCCAACCGCCCAAACACCACGATATTGGCTATCGATCTGCAAACTCACAGACATTTTGACTGCATCTCTGCAATTATCAGTTATCTATTCACCTTGAGGACTAACTGCTTGATTTAATCTCTACATTTGCCGGCAGCTCACTCCAAATGGCTATATAGTAATTGTAATACTACGAGTAATTGATGGATCTGGAAGTCCTCCTAATATAACACGCCGCATCCTAGATATGTTTGTGCTCAAGGTTGGTTCCCCAAAATCCATGTAACACCCCTATGTATCATATATTATATTTATAGTCAAAACATACTCTCTGCATACTGGGTACAGTGGGGAATGTCTTTTAATGTTGGACAACGTTGTCAATTTTTAATCGTGTTCTATGCAATTTTGTTACATATTGGTTATTTGTATTTTCAATAATGTATATATTTTGTAGTGTAATCCGCGGAGTGTTCCCACCCTTTTCACATACCTCTTTTTGGAGATCCCTTCTCCTTCCCTCCCCATCCCCCCTTCTCTCTGTGCTTAGTCTGCTTGTCTTGAGCAAACTGTTTGCGGGCTTTCTTGTGTATCATCTTTAGAAGAGGCTTCCTTCTTGGACGACAGCCATGCAGACCAATTTGATGCAGTGTGCGGCGTATGGTCTGAGCACTGACAGGCTGTTCCCACCCCTTCAACCTCCGCAGCAATGCTGGCAGCACTCATATGTCTATTTCTCAAAGATAACCTTTGGATATGATGCTGAGTACATGCACTCAACTTATTTGGTCGATCATGGCGAAGCCTGTTCTAAGTGGAACCTGTCCTGTTAAGCCGCTGTATGGTCTTGGCCACCATAGTGCAGCTCACTTTCAGGGTCTTGGCAATCTTATTATAGCCTAGGCCATCTTTATGTAACGCAACAGATCTTTTTTTCAGATCCTCAGAGAGTTCTTTGCCATCAGGTGCTATGTTGAACGTACAGTGACCAGTATGAGAGAGTGAGAGCAATAACACCAAATTTAACACACCTGCTCCCCATTAACACCTGAGACCTTGTAACACTAATGAGTCACATGACAGCGGGGAGGGAAAATGGCTATTTGGGCCCAATTTGGACATTTGCACTTAGGGGTATACTCACTTTTTAATTGCCAGTGGTTTCGACATTAATGGCTGTTGAGTTATTTTTTTTTGAGGACAGCAAATTTACACTGTTATACAAGCTGTACACTCACTACTTTACATTTTAGCAAAGTGTCATTTCTTCAGTGTTGTCACATGAAAAGATATAATAAAATATTTACAAAAATATAAGGGGTGTACTCACTTTTGTGAGATACTCTAAGTATATCCTTATGTTGGCTAAGCATTTGTGTGTCAAATATGATTGCAATGTTATGTGCTGAAGTACTAATTGTAATTTTTTTCATTTTCTCCACAGTTCCCATCAAACCCAGAGCAGTGACAGGAAGTTGCAGGCCAGTTTCTGCATCAATTGAATTTTCCCAACTGTGGGGGTGCAATCGATGGCAAGCATGTCTGGACTGTTCCACCGCCCAACTCTGGGTCTTATTATTTTAACTACAAAGGTTCTTGTAGTATAGTCATGCTAGCTGTTGTCAATGCAAATTATGAGTTATTTTATCTGAAAATTGACAAGAATGGGAGCAATGCCGATGGAGGAGCCAACATGCAAATCAAGTTCTATTGGTGTCTACAGAATGGCACATTAAACTTGCCTTCCTGCGAGCAAAATTTTGAGGGCCTTCATTTTGTTTTTGTTGCAGATGGGCATTTGCTCTTGGGGAACATCTGCTAAAGCCCTTTCCTCCGCGTAACCTCACCTCAGAGCAAAGAATCTTTAATTATAGACTCTCGCATTCCAGAAGGGTCATTGAAAATGCTTTCGGGATCTTGGCAAACTGGTTTCAGGACTCTCTGACACCCATACATTTGGCATTGTATAAAATAAACCATGTTTTCCTGTGCTGCTGTATTCTGCATATTTTTTTTAAGGAAGCATGCAGACAGGTACATCAGCTCCCTGCCAACTGGCAGAGACCCTGCAGTGACAGGGTCTAGTGTAGAGGCCGAAGGACATGGGTCTGTGGAGGGGATGACACCCATAGAAAATGACTGTGCTGGCTTTCCCTCCCGAAGTGCCCGTGATTTGCGCCCAAAACACATGGACTAGAGAGGGGGAGAGGGGCAGTTTCTTGGCAGTAATTCATTCCCAATGTGGTGTAAACTGTTCTTTTTTTTGCCGGGTTCCTGAAGACATTTCTTTGTATTTTTTGAGGGGGGTTGTTTGTTTTGTTCTGCAATGCATAAGAATGCAACATGTTTGTTTTTCATCATGTGGTAAACATGTGTTTTTTTTTCAGATAAGATGATGATTCTGTTTATCTACTGTTGCCTCTCCCTCTATGTGTAAAATATCTTCCAAAATGTGAGTTTGGTTTGACACTTACTCCAATAGGGAAATGGTACCTTAATTTATCCATGAGGTCACAATATCCTCTTCAGCTAAGTATTAGGGGGTGCTGGGGGGCTGCTACACACACACAATGTTTTTGTTCTTAATGCATAAAATGCATTAAGATAAAAGACATTATGCCTTTACAACTCCTCTAAAATTTTCCAGCTCAAATTTGCGGGAGTTGCCAACCTGTAAGAGCATAATGTAACCTTAAATACGACAACGTTTTAAGATTACGGTATAGAGCAATGAAATGAGAAGCCACATATTGTTGGTTACAAACATCTTTACTCCAAGCACATTCACAGGTGCTTTGTAAGGTGCTTAACTAAAGATCTTTGTGTAGAACATGTAGGTTTTTCAACATTTCTCCTTGTTTCTTGGGTAAGTAGACATGTCTAAAAACATTAGATACACTTAAAGTCAATCACTTCCAACGTTACGTAGTTTTCTAAAGTGAAGGGCAACAGGGACATCAGTATTCCAAGACTGGGTGGGTGCTGCCTTCCTCAGATGGGGTGATCTGATCTAACTTCCCATAAAGACAAAAATTGAAGGTGCACACACCTAGTGGATTACCAATGACATTTAATACATGATCAAATTCTTAAAAGGTGGGTACTCACAAACAGCAACAATTATAAGCCCAAAAACCACACAGTGTCTAAACATGGGCTATATACCATCACAACCCTGTGTTTTGTACCCTCTTCCTCAGAGAACTGATGGGCACTGATAGATCGCACTGGCACTGATAGGTGGGACTGATGATCGGCACTGATAGATGGCACTTATAGGTGGCACTGATAGATTGCACTGGCACTTATAGGTGGCACTGATGGGCACTGATCGCACTGGCATTAATAGGTGGCACTGACACTTATAGATGGCACTGATAGATCGCACTGGCACTGATAGATGTGATAGATGGCAAGGAGGCACTGTGATAGCCAGAACCACCAGACCCCAACACCCCTCCCCCCGCCCCCCCTGCTAAAGAGTTAACCAACTTCAGATACAAGTATTCCTGCCTGACAACCTACCCAGCCCCATGCAGAGGCAAGCTTACTTGTGTTGTTCTTGTTAGGCCTGTACTGGGCCGGTGTTTCCTTCTTGTTCCACCTTGCAGCAGCGCCGCGGATCCTTTCCCATGTGCCTCTGGGGCCGGCTTCTGATGTCACGCTGCACGGCCCCGGACAGGGAGGTGTGCTGCAGTGACTTTGGACTGGACTCCAAGGGGGAGGAGTTCAGCCTCAGCACACTGTCACAGTACAAGACGAGTCTATGCAGCGCAGCTGTTCTATGCAAGGGACCGCAGCAAGCTAGCTGTATGTAGCACATAGCGGACGGCCGGCTCACTGGACAGTCACAGTGCGGGGGACCAGTGCTGTAATTTATGTATCAGTTGCAGTAGGCGGTGGTAATTGGTTAGGATCGCAAGATCTGTGGGCCTATATTGTGGTAGGGGCCTGGAGCTGCAGCTTCCATAGCCCCTACATTAATCCGGCCCTGTTATGTACCAAGGCTCTGGTACTTTGACAGCCTGCGCTTTCTGACAAAGCAGTGTGACCCCAGACCATCTTCGTCAACTCTGCCTTCCACCTCTGCTGAGGGCCCATGTCCTGAATCCCAAGAGGAAGCTGTGGATGAGCCAATCTTGACACAGGTATAACAGTGAAGAACATATTGTCTCCAAAAAATACAATGATGGGGGGTTGCTAGCCGCGGAACGGAATGGCCATTTGAGTCAAAAGCTCCGTTCCATAGCAGAGATTCACAGCAATCTACAGTGACACAGCCTCTCTCCTCACCCCACACAGTGAGGAGACAGCAGGGGGACAAGACCTGGCATGACAGGAAGGCGGAATCCCCTGCCACAATTTTGCCACCTGACTCAATACTTCTCCCTCATGGAGCTACGCTCTGAACAAGATGGCGCCGGCTGCAGTACAACCTCAGCCACCAGGCACGGCCAGACAACACAGGCACACCAGCATGACGGCACAGACCCTCCAGTGGCGAAGGACACAGAATCTGAAGGTATGGACAGCCTCCTGCCCCAGGAGAATTCCTCTGATACACAACAGGACAGAAGTAAGAGACTTGCTATGTCTCCCTGCAACTCCCCCCACAAGATCCCACAGGCCAAGAAACACCACTAGGCTGCTCTGGACCCCGCTCAGAGCTCCTCTCACATCTTCACGCTAGCAAACGTCCCAGTAACAGACAACCCAGTGTCAGAAAGCATGCTGAAATCCATGCTACTCACACTCCAAAAAGACCTGCACAGAGAACTACAGCTGTCCCTCTCCCAGGTACATGATAAGCTTGAATGCCTGGAAGAAAGAACTGACTCTGTGGAGAAACATATCTCTGAAATGGGCAAAGCCCATAATAAGCTTCTGGATACACATGACTATGACTCAGTTGAGATTCAGAGACTCAAACTAAAAATGGCGGAACTCGTAGATAGGTCCAGAAGGAACAATATTAAATTCAGAGGCATCCCTGAATCTGTAAATCCTCCTGACCTAACAAAATACCTCCACCAACTATTCACTACTCTACTCCCTGACTTATCTGCCCAGGACATGCTAATTGACAGGGCACACAGGATCGCAAACCCAGAACACCTACCCGCAGAAAACCCCTAGGGACGTTCTGGCCAGAATTCATTTTTTTCATGTGAAGGAACAAATTCTACATACGTCTAGAAACTACAGACCGCTAACAGAGCCATATTCCAAACAATCCCTGTTTGCAGACCTGTCGCCTGCCACTATGGAGCTACGCAGAGCATTCACTCCGGTCACCTCCATATTGCAAGAAAACAAAATCATCTATTGCTGGGGTTACCCTACCAAGCTTTTAGTCACCTACCAACACAAGACTATACCAATCTTATCCCCAAAGGATGGCTACAAAAAGCTGACCAACCGGGGCCTCCTGCCCACCTCATCGTCCTCTCGTCCTTCACGTAATCAGGCTGCATCATCTTCTCTCCCACAACGCCAACCGAACAAGCGCTAACAGGTAATTCAAGGTTGCTTGTACCCATCATGGATATATCCTGCCTGGGCGAACTGTTTGTTATCCAATTTTCACTCTAATAGTCAGTATGCCAAGCACACTCAGTTAATAGTTATCTTGTTGAATTACCTTACCACGTTTCACAGGTATCCCTGTCAAAAGTCTTTCTTGGTAAAAATATCTGGTTATTCTGAATGAATAGCTTTTCTATTTCTTTTGTATTACTATCCTACTTAGTAAACTGTAATAACTACTGTTTTTATTAACACTAGGGTTCCTATCTCATCATTAAATAATACATGTTTATTTCACTGAACTGAACATATTGTCATATTCTCGCTCAACTTATGCTGACCCAACTCCTAATTCCCACAAACATGTTTCTCGATATCTTATCTATCAATGCCAAAGGTCTCAACTCCCCCTTTAAAAGAAATCTCCTATGGAAAGAAGCATGCTCTCACAAGACGGACAATCTATGCATCCAAGAGACTCACCTTTCCAACCCCAAACCCCAACCCTGCAAGCAGAGACAATATTCACACTATTTCTTCTCCAGCACAAACAAAAAAAGAAATGTGGAGTAATGATAGCCATCAGTGCTAATGTGTAATTTATCCTACATCAAACAGACACAGATGATGGTAGCAGGTATATAATTTTGAAGGCCACAGTTAATAACCACCTTCTAACTATAGTCAATACGTCTACGTAGCCAACACCGCCCAAAGGAAATTCTACAAAAAACTCAGAAATAAATTAACCCCATACAAAAACAATGCCTTAATCATATGCGGGGACCCTTCCCTCAACTCCACTAATCCTGACAGACACAGAGCTTCAACCATCTCATCATTCATTGACAACGAAGAGCTGTATGACCCCTGGTGTATGCATGATGTTGAGCGCGACTACTCATTTTACTCACATGCCAATGGTTCCTATTCTCGGATTGATCACTTCCTTACAAACAAGCAGGCCTTATTAGCCGCTTCAAAAAAATAGGTCTCATTACATGATCAAACCTGCCCAACCAATCACTCCTTGTGGAGACTGAACTCATCCTTTCTAACAAACCCAAAATACGAACAACAGATCAAATCTGAGCTCAGGAACTATTGTCTAACTAATTGTGAATCTACCACTGACCAATCTATGGTATGGTTGGCTCACAAAGCCTTTCTGCGGGGTCTCCTCGTCAAATTTGGAGCTCGGGAGCAATAAAAACGTACAACAGAAATAGACTCATTACTACAGCAAAAGCCCTTGAAGTTACTAACAAAAAATCACCTACCCAAACAACTTGGTCTGCTATTAGAGACACCCAATATAAAATAAGCAAGCTCTTACAACACAAATTTGACTTCCACATCAAATGACTAAAACTAAACTCCTATGCCTACACAAACAAAGCAGGGGCCTTCTTGGCCAAACAAGTCAAACGTCAGCAAGCACGTACTAAAATTCCCTTCCTCATAAATTCCCAAGGATCACGAATGATACACCCACTGGATATTGCAAATACTTTTGCATCCTTTTAAGAAAATCTTTACAACCTTCAAGATTCCGAAAACAACACCACATTACCCCTGATAGCCTAGAAATATGTTTGGCATCTATAAAACTCCCTTCAGTGATTCCTGCACAACTATTAACACTGTCTGCCCCTTTCGCCCAAGAGAAAGTATATAAAGCCACACTGGAATATGGCTTCTCTAAAGGCTTTCTCGCCAGAAAATCCTTCTTCAAGAACTGGGACCCATGGCTTAAAGACCCCAGAAGTATCCAACTGGAATGAATATCCATTTATAATGATTCTATAACATTATACACCTACACACCTTAGTTCTCTTACACTATCTGCATACCTCCCAACTGTCCCTGATTTCAAGGGACTGTCCCTGATTTGGAACAAAGTCCCTCTGTCCCTCTTTCCTCCTCATATGTCCCTCATTTTGGTCTGATTTATATAGTTGTATAATATAAAATGCACTTTTTATCTTTCAAAAAGTGTTTCCTAGTGCTAAACCTTTCATCCAATTATTAAATTGCTGCATTAGCAAGTTTCAAAAGCCAATATAAAGGAATAGCAGTGGTAAAAAAGCACTTGGGGGTTTAACAAATCATGTTTTTGGTACAATTCTCCTTTAAGGGAGCGTGGCAGGGGGTGTGTCCGATGCCTACATAGTTTTGCAAATAGGTACCCCTCATTCCCATCTCAAAAAGTTAGGTGGCAGCAGACACACCTCAGCATTGTGTGCTAGTAAATCAACTACATTCTAATCCGACACGTGTGTCTCCCTGTCAGCTTTGACCCTCCTCAGTAACACAAGTTCAGAATTGTTGTTCATACATTACACAACTCTAACTAGTACATATGTTAACGTTTGAACATGTCTCAAAAGGTTTTACCTGTACATGATTGTTCTACATATAACCCAAGATGTATACAGTATCTGGAATGCACTACTTCATTTGCTTGTAGCTTAATGTTCTCTTTGAATAATAAGTGAAAAAACTCAAAGTTAAAAAAAACAATGATGATAACTAAACATTATTGAACCAATATTCTGCCTTAACAAAGTAGTTTCCATCTCAAAACACAGTAGTGAAAAAAATGATTTTAAGGGAAAATAAAAATGCTGTGGCCAGAATAATAGTCTTTTCTATTAATACACATTCAATTTGCAACACTGAGGAAAAAAGGCTTGTTTTATTGATGTTCAAATAAAAAAAAGCTAATAATGTCACATTTTCATACACAGGAAAGTGTCAATGTTGAGGAGCCGTCAGGGAGCACTCAGCCAGAGCTGCTTATCCCCCCCACCACCTCCGGCTGCCAAAAGAAGCATAAAAACAAAAAACCTTGAGGATGCCGCTGCTTCTATTTTGACCAATGCCTCAACAGCCCTCCAAAGAAATCCTGATGAGGCAGATTCCTTTTGGCTTCCTGACCTTGAACAAATTGCGCCTGATGTCAGGGGACCAACAAATTATGTGTGAGGAACTCCTACTGCAGGTGCTTAACAAGGGGGTGAAAGGCCAAATCACCGAACACAGCCACCTGTCAGAGTATCAGCCTCCACCTCCACAACAGCATGCCACTCAGTGGCAATATCAGCCACTTGATCCTCACCAACCATCATGGTCTGCTGATTACCACTATTCCAATTATAATTTATATTAATTTCAGATTTTTTTTCTTTTTATGTTTTATTATCTTATGTTTTTGTTGCTAATTTTCAGCATGTAATGCACTTTTTGTTACAGTTATATATGTTTTGATGTCTGAGAGAGGATCTCTAAGTTAATTTATGTTCTCTTTATTTTTCTTAAAAAAAAAATAAAAGTGTTGAGAACAGTACTTGCCTATGTTTTTTTATTTAAAAATGCCATCTTTGGAGTAGGCAGTTACATTAAAAACAAAAAATTATTAAACAAGGGACACCAAAATAGTTTTCTTTTTTCTATTAATAAATCATGGCTAATGGTGCTGTGGTAACTTCAAACAACAATCATACACAAGCATAATGGTAAAATCATGCATATCACACCAGAACACATGCCTTTTTAAGTATGTTTTGAAGACATCAGCATCACCAGCAGCATCTTCATTATTATCACATTAAATAAGATGATAACGTGCTCTGTATTTCGAAATTTAATTTGCTGCGACACAAATGTTAATTCTGGATTACGATTGCGAGTTTACTTGGCCAAATTCTTTCGGGTCGTTCCTTGGTTCTGATCATGCGTATTTGTATTTTCGACTTTAGTGTGACGATTTCTGTACTCGCTATCCGAAAATCAGATGTTGTATTTACATACGACAAAAATTTTATAGTCTGTACATCAGGATTTTTTCGGCCGAAAAGTCAAAAGCGACTGTTGAAAGGACCACACTAACGGTAAGAATTTCGGATGATCGGTCGTCGTACGAAAATTCCCGTACAAATTTCGCATCGTGTGTACGGGCCTTTAGACCCCATATACACTATCCAACTTTTGTTGTCAGATTTACCAAAACCATGTAGTGCAAGGGCCTACCTGATTGCATACAAATTAAAACTCCTAAGGTTTACCCTCATATTAGATAGTTTTGGTAAATCTGAAGGAAAAAATATACAGAAAATTTGATGTCTCCAGCTTAAGGCCCCTTTTACACGGGCTTTCCGATCAGGTCCGCCTGTCACCTTTTCAGGTGGACCTGATCAGACCCTCTAGTCACCTCTATGGAGTGGCGGACGTCAGCAGTGACATGTCTGCGGACATCTGCCGATATCCGATCCGGTCTGTGAAATCCAGATGGATGGAAACCATATTTTCCATCCATCTGGAGGATCGAATGGGATCAGATGAAAATGGACAGACGGTTCGGTTTCATCCAATCTTCCCATAGAGGAGAGTGAGACTCTCAGTACAGTAATCAGAGATGGACCTGTCATCCGCTTGCTCAACAGGGATCAGCAGAGCGACCGCCCCCCCCTGCTGAGCAAAACTGAGTGTGAAAGGACCCTAACAATCCCGGACAGTACAAATACCCCCCAAATGACCCTGTTTTGAAAAGTAGACATTCCAAGGTATTTAGTAAGAGGCATGGTGAGTTTTTTTGAAGCTGTAATTTTTTTCCCCACAATTCTTATTATTAATAGGTTATTTCTCTCACATAGCATATGCATACTTGCAACTACACCCCAAAACACCTTCTGCTACTCCTGAGCATGGCGATAACACATTTGTGAGACTTTTTCACAGCCTGGCCACATACAGAGGTCCAACATGCAGGGAGCACCATCAGTGTTCTAGTAGCATAAAGTACACATTTAATTTCCTAACTACCTATCACACTTTTGAAGGCCCTGGAGCACCTGGACAATGAAAACGCCCCAACACATAATCTAGGAGGCATAATGGGTCTTTTGAACATGTGATTTTTTTTTTCAAAAGTTTTTTGGAAAATGTGGAAAGAAAACAAAACCACATTTTTTTTTTACACAAAGTGGTCAATTTATAAGATATTTCTAACACACATCATGTACATAGCAAAAATTACACCCCAAAATACATTTTGCTACTCTTCCTGAGCATGGCGATACCACATGTGTGAGACTTTTACACAACCTGGCCACATACAGAGACCCAACATACAGGGAGCACTATTAGGATGAGGCATGGATGGAGCACGGATGGGCATTTATGAGGCATGAATGGGCACAGATCAGTGTAGTGGGCACTCCATAGACAGCCCACTCACTCTGCTGCACCGGCTCCCCCCTCTCCTCCACACTCTGTACCAATCGTGTGTGAGGAGGGGAGAGACAGCTTAACCGGACATGTGCCTGATGGTTGACAAGTGATCACTCCATCATTGGATAGAGTGATCAAGTGGTAAAGGGACGCTGTCATCGCTCCTTTACCCCGATCCGTGATGTGCCGGGTCCAAAGGACCCGGCGATCATGGACACTTCCAGGTGCGCGCGGGAAGCGCAAGTCTGGGAGGATGTCGTAGTACGCCCTCCTAGAATTAGCCGACCATGCTGTAGTAGTCATTTGGCTATGGCCTGGTCAGCAAGTGGTTAAAGTCTAAAATTGCTCTAATAATCACCAAACTGGGGGTGGCAAAGTCACAATTTCAGAAGCCAATTGTGTTGTGATGTATAAAACAGACGCAATGGATGTTGTACAGTAAATATAAAAGCAGCCATTGCACCTTTTTTCACTACCCCAAAACTGGCGTCTGTGGCTCCCTGTAAAAATCACCCCCTGTGAGTCCAGGACAGAAGAATATTGGAGTGAGAAACAAATCAGACCAGTACCCATGAACTAAACAATACTTATAGGTATAAAATTATACTGCTGAAGAGAAAAGCCAAATCTTAACATCAACAATGTTTCAGTGTGTTTCTGTGAATTGTATTTAAAAACAAAGGCATGAAGTTGTATGATGTTGTGTCTAATCACAGTGCCATATATACTCCCTCAACCAAGTCTCGCTTCCTGGCCCAGCAGCATCCAGTCATCATGAGCCACAAGGGCATCAGCAGATCTATGTGTGTAACATACTCCGATCTCAGTAAGTGCTGTCTTATGCTCCCCATTAGTTAAAATCATTCCCTTTATTTCCTGAGAAATTTGCAATCAATCAAGGTTAATTAGCAGTATAAGAACTAGGAATCCCTATTCCTGTAAAGGACCATTGTTAGCTGGAGGTATAAAGTTAATTTGGCTGGATGGGAACTAGCTTTCTCACTGTAAACCATCTAGTTCGTATCCCTGTAAAGGACCAAAAGCTGGAGGTATAAAGGTCAATTGGCTGGATGGGAACTAGATGTCTTACTGTGAACTGGCTAGTTCATATCCTTTAACAGGACCTGACCACTATGGAGAAAAAGATCCTTTAGCAGCATAGGAACTAGCTCTCTCATTGTGAGCTGACTAGTTCCTATTCCTGTAAAGTACCCGTGTGACCTGGAGCTAAGAAGGTCCCTTAGAAGAGGGGATTATTATCTCTGTAAAGGACCATTGCCATCCGGTGGTATAAAGGTCCTTTGGCTGGATGGGAACTAGCTTTCTCACTGTGAACCACCTAGTTCCTATCCCTGTAAAGGCCCATTGTTAGCTGGAGGTATAAAGGTCCTTTGGCTGGATAGGAACTAGATTTCTCAGTGTGAGCTAGCTAGTTCCTATCCTTTAACAGGACCTGACCACTATGGAGAAAAAGGTCCTTTAGATCAGGGGTCTCCAAAATTTCTAAATGAAGGCTCGGTTTACTACTTTAACAAATTTTAGGGGGCCGCACTGTGGGCAGTGGGAGTAAAAAACTGTCCTGGCGTTAGTAGGAGTAAACAATGCCACATGATTGGTATTAGTGGGAGTAATAGTGTTTTTGGTATCAACTGGAGAAATAGTGCCCCATGAACCCTGTCCCATGAACACTGAACTGCACTAATCACAGGCAGTGAGACATTTCCCAATGCGCAGCTGCAGCAATCGAGGAATGTCTCACTGCCTGTGATTAGCGCAGTGCAGGGTTCCTGACACGTACGGTTCCGAACAAGCCAGAGCCCATCCTTAGTGATTAATAGGAGTGAGGTGAGAGCACAATTCACCTGGTGGTGGAACCGCTTGCTTTATATTAGAAGATTGTTGAGGAGCACAGCGGTGGATTAATACACATTACAAATACTTTGATTATTTGTTTATTTATTGTACTTTTTCATTTTTGTTTTATCAAGTCACAGATTAATTTAGTGTGATAGTCTGTATGCACGTTGGAGCAGATTATTTGAAATAGCGCTGCATCATTTATATATGAAGTCAGGCAATGCCTGATAGTGTGAAGAGAACTTTGAGATGTAACCAGGAATGGAGAGCAAGTTAGAAATTAGAGGCAAACTGTCTCCCAAGAAAGTCACATTGTGGAACACTCGGTTGAGTAAAAAATCACAGCTTTATTGAAAAATATAAATATAAAAGCCAGACAACATTGTCTATTGACAGGTACTAGCAGCAGCACACATGTCCATGCACACAGACAATCACACTGCAAATTATATGAAAGGTGTTAACTGACATAAAAGTCCAAGGGGGGATCAATGAATGACTTCCATTAAAGCGGAGTTCCACCCTAAAATGGAACTTCAGATTCCCAGAAGACAGCAGGGACCATTGGAAAAGCACAGCGCGACTTGTGCATGTGCAGTAGGAAACAGGTCGTGAAGCCGCAAGGCTTCACTTCCTGCTTCCCTTAGTTAGAATATTGGTGCCTGCACCTAGAGCCGAGGGACGAATTGGCTTTGGGCGCCGACATTGCTGGATCCCTGGACAGGTAAGTGTCCTTATATTAAAAGTCAGCAGCTACAACATTTGTAGCTGCTGACTTTTATTTTTTTTTTTCACCCGGGCGGAAATCCGCTTTAATGGCGGAAAACATATATTTGTGGATGTCTGCCAACTGATATAAAGTATTCCACACAAGCCATTGGGTCTGTACGATAGCAATGAAAAGGGTTCAGAGTGTGGCTGGACTGATGATATTGGCAGATGATTGTTGAGAAATGCCAAAGTGCACCCCATTGGGGATAGTAAAGTAGATTAAGTGAACATTCTCTATTTTTATAACACAGGCAATTTCAGCAAAGGGCAGCTGTTGAGTAGAAGCTACTGCTATGAAATGGTGGAAGTATGCTGATATAGTGGGAGAATAGGAGCCTGGGTACATAGGTAGTGGTGAAATGTCCAGGAAACTTCTTAATGGAGTGACGGGTCTATGATGTGGCCATAGATGGGAAAACATGTTGATAGATGGGATCATGTTGGCCGCATCCCGCTTTTCTGCCTTGCAACACACCAGATCCAAGATCACCCACACAACACCGGCATCAAACTCTCAGAGCGTGCATTACCAATTCAGCATCCACCGGATCATCTGCACATGTCTGCAGCTGCTGTCCTGGGGGAGACGCCATGTGCGTGAAAGGGGAGCAATGCCAATTGCAGAGCTCTGTCAGATTTCTACCATGTTCCTGGGTGTGTACAGTTGTTGTTCTTGTGATCCAGTCTGCCCTGATATCTGTAATTGCAACTTAATAAAGCTGTTTTACAAAATGGTATCATCCTATGTGAGGTTGTGCTTTGTTTCCTCCCTGTGCTGCTATTATATTTAATCCAAAGGGTCTGTCAGGGTGAGCATCTAGGATAAGATTGCACAGCAGCTGTTTATATTACAAGTAGTGTTGAGCGAACCAGGACTGTAACGTTCGGGTCCGTACCGAACTTTC
>BLSH010248093.1:90802-104333 GCA_018402905.1 Glandirana rugosa | reverse complement strand
CCCCAAGGGTGGTAGTGACACGACTCAAGGGTCGTGTACAGACCTGGGAACTCAGCACAGTGATGGTGGGAACCCCTCATAATGGGCACAGCGGGTGTACAGACCCAGGAACTCAGCACAGGGATGCTGGGAACCCCTCATAATGGGCACAGAGGGTGTACAGACCCAGGAACTCAGCACAGGGATGGTGGGAACCCTCATAATGGGCACAGCGGGTGTACAACCCCGGGAACTCTGCACAGGGATGGTGGGAACCCTCATAATGGGCACTGTGGGTGTACAGACCCAGGAACTCAGCACAGGAATGGTGGGAACCCTCATAATGGGCACAGCGGGTGTACAGCCCCGGGAACTCAGCACAGGGATTGTGGGAACCCCTCATAATGGGCACAGAGGGTGTACAGCCCCGGGAAATCAGCACAGGGATGGTGGGAACCCCTCAACCTTTACCAACCAAACAGAAATCATTTCTTAACTGTCTAACTAAAGTCTGATTGGCTGTTATGGATGCTTTGGTGATCACTGATCTCTATTATCTCCTCTTGGCCTCCTAGGTGGCACTTTATGGTCAGTGTGAAGGTCACAGCCATTGTGTGTCACTGCGATTTTCTCTCCTCTCTATAGAACGCGTTGTCACCAGGAAATAAATGGGACATAAAACGGATCTTTAAAGGAAGAAAAATGAAAGCATTAAATCCGTGTTTAGTGGGTAATAGTCACACATTACAAGCTGAATTTTTCACGTCAAATAAAATTCGGCGTTTAAGGCGGCAATTACCCGACTGGCTCGGTTTCTGCGTTATTTGTCGCTACATTTTATTTCCTGGCCGGGGGAAGTATCGGGTTTTGTGTCAGTTCTCAGGCTGAGAATAAAGTTTTCTGAGATTCTCAAGGACAGAACAAATATTGTATCGGATTCTGCCTCCAAAATGATGCTTCTTATTAATATTGTGCTATAGACATTGGCATGCAGGAGCTTCATAAAGAACCATAAACCCCAGAAGACCTGGAAAAAATTGTCTGCTTTTGGCTTGTGTAAGGCGCAAGGTACCAACCTGCTTTACCGATTCATTTTCCAATTGGTTCATGGCTGGCAGCAGGTATGGCTCAGGTTTCCATGGCTGGTACCCGGTATGGTTCAGGTTTCCATGGCTGGTACCCGGTATGGTTCAGGTTTCCATGGCTGGTACCAGATATGGCTCAGGTTTCCATGGCTGGCACCCGGTAGGGCTCAGGTTTCCATGGCTGGCACCCGGTATGGCTCAGGTTTCCATGGCTGGTACCCGGTATGGCTCAGGTTTCCATGGCTGGTACCCGGTATGGCTCAGGTTTCCATGGCTGGTACCCGGTATGGCTCAGGTCTCCATGGCTGGTACCTGGTATGGTTCAGGTTTCCATGGCTGGTACCAGATATGGCTCAGGTTTCCATGGCTGGCAGCAGGTATGGCTCAGGTTTCCATGGCTGGTACCCGGTATGGCTCAGGTTTCCATGGCTGGTACCAGGTATGGCTCAGGTTTCCATGGCTGGTACCCGGTATGGTTCAGGTTTCCATGGCTGGCAGCAGGTATGGCTCAGGTTTCCATGGCTGGTACCCGGTATGGCTCAGGTTTCCATGGCTGGTACCAGGTATGGTTCAGGTTTCCATGGCTGGTACCAGGTATGGCTCAGGTTTCCATGGCTGGTACCCGGTATGGCTCAGGTTTCCATGGCTGGTACCAGGTATGGCTCAGTTCTTTCTGCCTGGCACCCAGTATGGCTCATATTTCTATGGCTGGCACCAGGTATGGCTCAGACTTATGTGGCTGGCCGCAGGTATGGCTCAGATTTTGATGGCTGGTACCAGGCCTGGCTCAGATTTTGATGGCTGGTACCAGGCATGGCTCAGATTTTGATGGCTGGTACCAGGTATGGCTCATATTCCATGGCTGGTACGTCACACACTGCCCAGAGGATGCCTTAGCACCAGACCCCACAGTGGAAGGCTTTGGAGGATGCACTGTCACCTTCTGTACTCCTAGTGAACCGGTGGTAGATCCCCCTGGTTATCCATATCTCTAGCTACATGACCGGACCCCGATAAACTCTTCATATGTTATTCATAGATGGCCAGGTTCACCCTACATGGCTGCTTCTGAGTCTGACAATTGCACAATCTCTATGCAACAATTGGGCATTATTTATACTTCTTGACAGTATACAATGGTGAGGCATTAACACATCTGGCAGTGTGGCACAGTTTTTTCCCGAATGGTTACATGCAGTCGAGACTTAACAGCTATAAATGCTGAAGGACAATTTATGTCAACATTTTTCCGTTGGCAATACCCCTGATGAAGGGCCTTGTCCGGACCCGAAACCTAAACCCTTGGGCACCGAATTCCATCTTTCCATCTTCGGACAACGGATATTTTTTTTCATGAAAGTTACGTAATACTAATGATATAAAATGACCCAGTTTGGACTGTATGATCCGTTCTTAGATTAATCCTGATTCACACTTGTTCTTATGTAAATTGATTATATGTATTATGTTTTTTGTACCCGTCCTTTGGACGAGCAATAATCCCTTTTAAATTTTATAAATAAAATGATTTTTTTAGAACTCACTTGGTGTTCACCGCCTAATACAGTCCCGCCTAGGGGGTATTTGGTTCTTTCCTACAGGTTTCCATGGCTGGCACCTGGTATGGCTCAGGTTTCCATGGCTGGTACCCGGTATGGCTCAGGTTTCCATGGCTGGTACCCGGTATGGCTCAGGTTTCCATGGCTGGTACCCGGTAACGCTCAGGTTTCCATGGCTGGTACCCGGTATGGCTCAGGTTTCCATGGCTGGTACCCAGTATGGCTCAGGTTTCCATGGCTGGTACCCGGTAATGCTCAGGTTTCCATGGCTGGTACCCGGTATGGCTCAGGTTTCCATGGCTGGTACCCGGTATGGCTCAGGTTTCCATGGCTGGTACCCGGTATGGCTCAGGTTTCCAAGGCTGGTACCCGGTATGGCTCAGGTTTCCATGGCTGGTACCCAGTATGGCTCAGGTTTCCATGGCTGGTACCCGGTAACGCTCAGGTTTCCATGGCTGGTACCCGGTATGGCTCAGGTTTCCATGGCTGGTACCCGGTATGGCTCAGGTTTCCATGGCTGGTACCCGGTATGGCTCAGGTTTCCATGGCTGGTACCCGGTATGGCTCAGGTTTCCATGGCTGATACCAGGTATAATTCAGGTTTCCATGGCTGGTACCCGGTGTGGCTCAGGTTTCCATGGCTGATACCAGGTATGGCTCAGGTTTCCATGGCTGGTACCCGGTATGGCTCAGGTTTCCATGGCTGGTACCCGGTATGGCTCAGGTTTCCATGGCTGATACCAGGTATGATTCAGGTTTCCATGGCTGGTACCCGGTATGGCTCAGGTTTCCATGGCTGGCACCCTTTATGGCTCAGGCTTCCATGGCTGGCACCCGGTATGGCTCAGGTTTCCATGGCTGGTACCCGGTATGGCTCAGGTTTCCATGGCTGGTACCCGGTATGGCTCAGGTTTCCATGGCTGGTACCAGGCATGGCTCAGTTCTTTCTGCCTGGCACCACGTATGGCTCATATTTCTATGGCTGGCACCAGGTATGGCTCAGATTTTGATGGCTGGTACCAGGTATGGCTCATATTCCATGGCTGGTTCTTTCTCCCTGGCACCCAGTATGGCTCAGATTTCTGTGGCTGGTGCCAGGTATGGCTCAGTTTCTATGGGTGGCACCAGCCACCAGGTATGGCTCAGATTTCTGTGGCTGGCACCAGATATGACTCAGTTCTTCCTGCCTGGCACCCAGTATGCGTATCAGATTTCTATGGGTGGCACCAGGTATGGCTCAGCTTTCCACAGCTGGCATCAGGTAATGCTCAGTTTTCCATGTCTGGCAGCATGTATAGCTCACGTAACTATAGATGGCACCAGGTACAGCTCAGTTTTCTAGGGCTGGCACTAACTATGGCTGGTACCAGGTATGGCTCAGTTTTCTATAGCTGTCACTAGGTATGGCTCAATTTTCTATGGGTGACAAGAGGTATGACACCAGGTAAGGCTCAGTTTTTTATGGGCGGCACCAGGTATGGCTCAGTTTCTATGGCAGTTCCTAGGTATGGCTCGGTTTTCTGTGGATGGCTCCAGGTGTGGCTCAGTTTTTTTATGCCTGGTATCATCTTTGGCTCAGTTTTCTATGGCTGGCACCAGGTATGGCTTGGTTTTTAATTTATGGCACCAGGTAGGGCTCAGTTGCCTCTGGCTGACACCAGATAGGGCTTAGTTACTTATGGTTGGCACCACACATGACTCCGTTTTCTATGGCTGGCACAAGGTATAGCTCAGTCTAGTTGGCACCAAGTATGGCATAGTTTTTTATGGCTGTCCCCAGGCTATGGGTCAATTTTCTTTGGTTGGCACCAAACCGAAACTGAGCTTTCTATGGCTGGCACCAGGTATAGCTCAGTATTCAATGGCTGGCAACAGAGATGAATCAGTTTTCTATGGATGGCACCAGGTATGGCTCAGGTTTCCATGGCTGGCACCAGCTTTGGCTCAGTTCGCTATGGCTGGCACCAGGTATGGCTCAGTTTTTTACATCTGACGCTCGATAGGGCTCAGTTTTACACAGCTTTGCACCAGATATTGCTCAGTTTTTCACAGCTGACTCCAAATATGGCTCAATTTCTGATGGCGGGCACCGGGTAGGGCACTGTTTTCCACAGCTGGTGCCAGGTACCTCAGTTATCCACAGTTGACTCCAAGTATGGATCAATTTGTCATGGTTGGCACCAGATATGGCTCAGTTGTTTCTGACTGGCACAATGTATGGCTTGATTTTTCTATGGCTGGCACCAGGAATGGCTCAAATTGGCTGACACCCTCCGAGTCAGGCTCCGTCTTTGATGGCTGGCATCGGGTATAACACATTTTTAATGCAGTATAAGTTGCACTATCAATGGCTTCTCATTTGTTTGTCAGCAGATACTGTATATCTTGGTTGGCTGGCAGGGTGTGCTGAGCCTGGTAGTTCTTCACCCATAGCTTGCACAAGGCTGATGTAGTTCCCTGCCTCAGACTAAATGTAGTTTTTGGCTCCTCTGTAGTTAATAGGGCAAGGATCAATTGTTTGGGTCTGGTGTGGGTTTCCCAGGCTGGGTGATTGATTGCTCCTGTCTGATTCTGGAGGACACTTCCAGAAAGCAGAGCAGAGAGGGTCAATCATTGAACTACGGATATCAGACTTCAGCCAGTCCCTGGGTGGGGACACCTAGAAGATGGCTGAGGGATATTTGGGAGGCTCCTGAGTCCTGCAGATGGTTCTTCCTCTGCTAGAAGAGTTCCAGTTCTCCTGGGGGCTGCTGCCCCTGGCAGGCAGCTAGTGGGTGATAAGATGCGTAGTTTGGGTCTCAGCAGTTGCTGGGCTGAGGACCTATAGAAGATTTGCTCAAGGATTTCTTTTGCTGGAGGGCACTATCTTGGGGTTGTGGTCTGGAGAAGGATCTTTTAGTCTCCTTCACTGTCATGCGGAAGCTGGGTGGGGACATTGTGAGTAGCGCTGGATTTTGGAACTTTCATGCGTGGCTGCAGCTAGAAAGATTTGTGCTAGAAATGTCTCCTCCCATTGGTCTTTAATATCATTTTATAGAATCCTGCATCCTTATCCCCCTCCTGTTTAAGTTCTCTGAAATAAAATTAATAAAAATACATTCCCTGGACTGAGCAAGCGTTGTCAACATGCATGGAGCTATGTCTGTGGCTCTGTACTACTTTTAAGAGAACCTGTCTACACTATTTTACCAAAAGTATTGGGACACCTGCCTTTACACGCACATGATTTTTAGTGGCATCCCAGTCTTAGTCCTTAGGGTTCAATATTGAGTTGACCCTCCCTTTGCAGCTATAACAGCTTCACCTCTTCTGGGAAGGCCGTCCACAAGGTTTAGGAGTGTCTATTGGAATGTTTGACCATTCTTCCAGAGGTGAGGCACTGATGTTGGATGAGAAGGCCCGGCTCGCAGTCTGCGCTCTAATTCATCCCAAAGGTGTTCTATTGGGTTGAGGTCAGGACACTGTGCAGGACAGTCAAGTTCCTCCTCTCCAAACTCGCTCATCCATGTCTTTATGGACCTTGCTTTGTGCAGTGGTGGGCAGCCATGTTGGACCAGGAAGGAGCCATCTCCAAACTCTTCCCACAAAGTTGGGAGAATGAAATTGTCCAAAATGTCTTGGTATGCTGACACCTTAAGAGTTCCCTTCACTGAAACTAAGGGGCCAAGCCCAACACCTGGAAAACAACCCCCACACCATAATACCCCCTCCACCAAATGGTTTGGACCAGTGCACAACGCAAGGTCCATAAAGACATGGATGAGCGAGTTTGGGGTGGAGGAACGTGACTGGCCTGCACAGAGTCCTGACCTCAACACCTTTGGGATGAATTAGAGCGGAGGCTGTGAACCAGGCCTTCTCATCCAACATCAGTGCCTGACCTCTGGAAGAACGGTCAAACATTCCCATAGACACTCCTAAACCTTGTGGACGGCCTTCCCAGAAGAGGTGAAGCTGTTATGGCTGCAAAGGGTGGGCCAACTCAATATTGAACCCAATGGACTAAGACTGGGATGTCATTAGAGAGGAAGTAAATCCTGATAGGTTTTACTTCCTCCTTATTACCCTGCAGAGTAAAAGTATAATGAGCTAGTATGCATCGGATACTAGCCTATTATGTGTCACTTACCTGCTTGGAAGCCCGCGCTGTCCCCGCGATGTCCCTGCTCTGGGCCGCGTCCATCTTCGCCCCGCTTCCTTCCGGGGCCACGGACTCCGGCTCTGTGATTGGCCAGAGCTGCGTGACGTCACTCTCGTGCATGCGCGGCGGGAGCCACCAATCGAGGCCCATTTCCTCACTGCCCATGTGCCCGATGACGTGGGCACATCCCAGCACTCTGTATATCTCATAAACCATGCAGGGAACCTACAGGAAAGCCTCATTATAGACTCACCTGCGGGATAAAGTGGCTGTCCAGAGCTGGCAACCACTTGAAAGTTCATGTGTGTGTAAAGGCTGGTGTCCCAATACTTTTGGTTATACAGTATAGTGGATGTCCCGCGGCCCCTTTGGGGTTGAGTGCTGCATTTACATATCTGCTTGGAGGGGATTCTATAAAACTGAAATGACGCACAGGGTCATCTTATAAACTCTTTCCTAAGTCTTTGTGTCCTCATAGATCACTGATGTGTGACCATGGGCGTCCACAGAACTTTTTTCGGGGGGCCATCATTTTAAGGTCACCCATGCTCTGCCCCTTTTTGACAATGTAATTATCACAGTCAGAGACTGCAGACATGATACAGGAGATGGTCAGAGACTGCAGACGTGATACAGGAGATGGTCAGAGACTGCAGACATGATACAGGAGATGGTCAGAGACTGCAGACATGGTACAGGAGATGGTCAGAGACTGCAGACATGATACAGGAGATGGTCAGAGACTGCAGACGTGATACAGGAGATGGTCAGAGACTGCAGACGTGATACAGGAGATGGTCAGAGACTGCATACATGGTACAGGAGATGGTCAGAGACTGTAGACATTGTACAGGAGACGGTCAGAGACTGCAGACATTGTACAGGAGATGGTCAGAGACTGCAGACATGGTACAGGAGATGGTCAGAGACTGCAGACATAGTACAGGAGATGGTCAGAGACTGCAGACATAGTATAGGAGAGGGTCAGAGACTGCAGACATTGTACAGGAGATGGTCAGAGACTGTGGACATTGTACAGGAGATGGTCAGAGACTGTGGACATAGTACAGGAGATGGTCAGAGACTGCAGACATTGTACAGGAGATGGTCAGAGACTGCAGACATGATCCAGGAGATGGTCAGAGACTGCAGACATAGTACAGGAGATGGTCAGAGACTGCAGACATAGTACAGGAGATGGTCAGAGACTGCAGACATTGTACAGGAGACGGTCAGAGACTGCAGACATAGTACAGGAGATGGTCAGAGACTGCAGACATAGTATAGGAGAGGGTCAGAGACTGCAGACATTGTACAGGAGATGGTCAGAGACTGCAGACATGGTACAGGAGATGGTCAGAGACTGCAGACATTGTACAGGAGATGGTCAGAGACTGCAGACATGGTACAGGAGATGGTCAGAGACTGCAGACATAGTATAGGAGAGGGTCAGAGACTGCAGACATTGTACAGGAGATGGTCAGAGACTGTGGACATGGTACAGGAGATGGTCAGAGACTGCAGACATTGTACAGGAGACGGTCAGAAACTGTGGACATGGCTCAAGAGGATAAGGATCTAGTGGGGAACCCCCGATCCGATCCTTGATTCTGGGGGGGGGGGGGGCAATTGCCCCTTCTTGCCCCTACCTGCAGACGCCCATGAATGTGACCGAGATTTCACTTCCCACCATTTTCCGCTCTTTACTTTCATTCTTTTACAGCAATAATCATTGTACAAAAAAAAAAATGACACAAATCACTCAGTAACTTTTCTTTGTTACTTTGTTTCAGTCGCATGGGGGGAGGGGAGGAGGTGCACGCAAGACCACGGAGTAGATTTTTGATGCCAAGGCTGTGATTTAATGCGATTTCCTCTTCTCTCTGTCTGTCCTTTCCCGCGGATCGCACCGAGCAGTACAGGAGGCCGAGCAGGAGGACCCGCAGGTGGTAACAGAGGCACAACCTCCCAAATCTGCCAAAAAAGCCAAAGCGGCAGGCGCGGCGGCGAGCTGCCCATCTGGCAGTGCCAGGAAGGAAAAAAAGGGAAAGCAGAAAGGTCAGCCGCATGCTCCAGAAACCCTCACTGTGAGGTCACGTTGCATGATTTGCCATCCTACATCCTGTATGTGCCCCCCTACCACGCAGCGCAGCATGAACCCACGCAGAGCCCCTCCCCCAACATTTACCACCATAGACTGTGCTGTGATGTATGCCAAGTACTCTGCTTGTTTTACCACCCTGTGGTCAGCTGATCACGTCTATCCAATCAGATTTATTCAGTAAAAGAATGCCACATAATAACCCGACTGGCGTTTACCTTCCACTGACCCGACTACAGACAGCTGCAATCTCATTGGTCCCTACTGGGGGGGGGGGGGGGGGTGATTGTTCACAGTATTTATTTCAGAATCACCAACTTCGCGGTCTATATATTAAAAAAATTGCTCGACGAACGTAACAAGCGATCGCCAATTGCCTGACCAGATTTTAGCTTTAATACGTTGATTTCTTATGGTTGTCAGCGCCATCTTGTGGCCACAATGCAGTATTTATTCTGAAATGCCTTAATCAGGAAAATACCAAGTTATGTCCACTAGATGGAGCTCACGATCTTAGGAAATCAAGCAAAATGCGGTTATAATGCTTCTTACATTTGTCCAACGCCTTTTTTTTTTTTTTTTTATTCCCATGTTTTCTATAGTCATACACATGTGGAGGAAGTAATAAATAAATAAATAAATTCAGCCACATCACCTGTCAGTAAAATGCAAAATTCAGATTCCTGGAGAATTTTACAATTTTTTTTAGTTCTTTTTTTTTTTATTATTTAAAAAAAAAAAAAAATGTTCAGCCGAACTGCAAAAGATTGAACTTTGTAGAAGTTGGCTCAGCTCTAAGGTGGGGAAATCTTCATGGCCACCCGGGATTGAAACAGATAGCAATAAATCCCAAAACTCAGTTATATTATTACCCCAGTAAGGAGATTCAAACATAGGTCACCATAGTATGTGAATAAACTTCTTCAAAGCAGAATTATTACATCAACCTAATCAAAAATCTAAAATGTATTCAAAGAAAATGAAACAAAAAAAAATATTATTATGTATTTTTTATTATTTTTATTTTATTCTTATTTAGTATTATTATTATTATTTTTCTTCAAAAAAAATATCATTATTATATATTTTTTCTTATTTTTATTTTATTATTATTATTATTATTTTTTCCTTATTATTTTTCTTCTTCAAAAAAGTATTAATAATTTTATTATGTATTTTTTCTTATTTTTATTTTATTATTATTATTTTTCTTCTTCAAAAAATATTATTATTATGTATTTTTTCTTATTTTTTTTTTTTATTCTTATTATTATTTTTCTTCTTCAAAAAATATTATTATGTATTTTTTCTTATTTTTATTCTATTCTTATTGTTTTTTCCTTATTATTATTTTTATTCTTCAAAAAATATTATTATTATGTATATTTTCTTATTATTTTATTCTTGTTCTTTTTCTTATTATTTTTCTTCTTCAAAAACATATTATTATTATGTATTTTTTTATTTTTATTTTATTCTTATTTTTTTTTCTATTAATAATTATTACTGATATTTAAATAGTGCTGGCAATGTACAAAGGACTTTATTTTCTGTACACACAGCCCTTCAAGGGGCTTACGATCCCCCATACATGCATATTAGGGTCAATTTTAACAAGAACCGATAATCTACCAGCTTGGGGAGTGGGGCGGGTGACCGATGTATATCCAGAAAAATGGCCGCACACCACCACTACTGATCCCTACTAGAGTTGAGCGAACTTCTGGAAGTCCAGATTCTGCTGGTTCGGCCGAACTTCGGGACAAAGTCTGGGTTCGGGTCCGGACAGAACCCGAACTTTGTCCCGGACCCCGAACCCCATTGAAATCAATGGGAACCCGAACTTTTAGGCACAGAAATGGCTGTAAAAAAGTCCTGGAAAGCCCTAGAGGTCTGCAAAAGGAACGAAAATGGGGGTAAGGGTAGGGCAAGTGCCCTACAAATAAATGGGGATAGGGAAAATAACTAAAAGCATTTTTAAAAAAATTAATTTCATAAAAAAATCAAAAATGGAGGTGAATGTGGATCATCTTCAAACTGTGTCTGAAAAGTATTAATTAACGGTAGAAGCCATATAACTGTTCTAAAATCATCTTCAAACTGTGTCAAAAAAGTATAAATAAGCCGGGAGTACCCATATCACTGTTCTGCAAACATCTGGAAACTGTGTGTGTCACTTTAACCACTTGCCTACCGCCAATCGGCATCTGACGGCGACAGAGTGGCTCTTTAAGGCAAATCGCCGTCATATGACGGCGGCTGCCAGATCGCGCACAGTGAGCGCGCGCCGCCGGAGGCGCGCCCGCGCGCTCACTGTGTCCGGGGAGGGCCAGGGAGCGGGTGCGGCGGATTCGATCGCCGCCGGCCACCCGCGATGCCCCCCCCCGCACTGAAAGAACGGAGGTCCGTGTAAGTAAACACGGACCTCCGTTCTGTGAAGGGGGAAGGGCTGTGATCACTTCCCTTCCCCAGCTAGGGCAGTCCCCCCACAGTTAGAACGCCCAGGGAACACTGTTAACCCTTAGAGCGCCCCCTGCAGGTTAACCCCTTCACTGCCAATGGCATTTACACAGTAATCAGTGCATTTTTATAGCACTGATCGCTGTATAAATGCCAATGGTCCCAAAAAAGTGTCAAAATGTTCCGACATGTCCGCCTCAATATCGCAGTACTGCTAAAAATCGCAGATCGCCGCCATTACTAGTAAAAAATAAAAAAAAAAATAAAAACCCCAGAAATTAATTCTCATCATCCGTAAACGCGACCACTTTTGCGCAAACCAATCAATAAACGCAGATTGCGATTTTTTTAATCACAAATATGAGGAAGAATATAAATCGGCCAAAACCGATGAAAAAAAATGTTTTTTTATATATTTTTTTGGGATTTATATTTTAGCAAAAAGTAAGAAATTTGGGTTTTTTGCAAAATTGTCGCTCTTCTTTTGTTTATAGCGGTGATCAGAAATGACGACGCAGCGGTGATCAAATACCACCAAAAGAAAGCTCTATTTGTGAGAAAAAAAGGGCGCAAATTTCGTTTGGATACAACGTCGCACGACCGCGCAATTTTCAGTTAAAGCGACGCAGTGCCGAATTGCAAAAAGAGCTCTGGTCCTAAAGTGTGAAATCTTTCCGGGGCTGAAGTGGTTAACTAAAACCGGGACTAACCCATATCACTGTTCTGCAAACATCTGGAAGCTGTGTGTGAAACTATAGCAGAGAGAAGAACAGGGATATGGGTTCGCTCTGCTATAGTGTTACACACAGTTTCCAGATGTTTGCAGAACAGTAGTATGGTTTCTCCGGGTTTTAGTTAAAGTGTTACACACAGTTTCCAGATGTTTGCAGAACAGTAGTATGGTTTCTCCCGGTTTTAGTTAAAGTGTTACACACAGTTTCCAGATGTTTGCAGAACAGTAGTATGGTTTCTCCGAGTTTTAGTTAAAGTGTTACACACAGTTTCCAGATGTTTGCAGAACAGTAGTATGGTTTCTCCCGGTTGTAGTCCCGGCTTATTTATACTTTTTTGACACAGTTTGAAGATGATTTTAGAACAGTTATATGGCTTCTACCGTTAATTAATACTTTTCAGTTTGAAGATGGTCCACATCCACCTCCATATTTGATTTTTTTATGAAATTATTTTTTTAAAAATGCTTTTAGTTATTTCCCTGTCCCCATTTCTTTGTAGGGCACTTGTCCCACCCTTACCCCCATTTCCTTCCTTTTGCAGACCTCTAGGACTTTCCTGGACTTTTTTTACAGCAATTTTCAGAACTTTTAGTAAAATTACCAGAACCCCGGACCTGAACCCGGACTTTTTTGAAAAGTCCGGGTTCAGGTCCGGGTCCCGGACACCCCAAAGTTCGGTACGGACCCGAACTTTACAGTCCGGGTTCGCTCAACACTAATCCCTACAAACCATTTATTGCATAATCTTCAAGAGCAGAAAGCACTAAGGCCTCATGCACAGAGGGCATTATAAAAAAGCCTTTTAAGTTCGCTTTAGAAAGCTGTAGCTGTAGAGTTTTTCAGCCTTTCTCTGCGTTTTTTGATGTTTTTTTTTAGCTTTTTTTTTTCAATGGGAATGGAGATCGGTCCCCTATCGGTCATCCCTAGGCAAAAGAAAGTATTGGACTACCTCCAGCACAGTTTACACAAAGGATTTGATAAAAAAAAAATTAAATTTTTATTTTTACAAAAAGGATAAAAACAGGATATCCAAATAACGAGTGACAAACATAGGTAACATACAGGGTAACAATACATGGGTGTCACCAACACTTAATGCACCCCATTAGGGAGAACAAGGATGTGGTGGATCCTCACGGATACTGTGTTTCTCAACATGTTTCGCGTAGTTCTACCGCTTCATCAGGAGAGTATCTCTATATTTTTTGGCTGAAGCTACACTTACAAAATGTCCCTGTTCCCACTTATATACAAATTCAACTTAAGAACAAACCTACAGACCGGATCTTGTTTGTAACCCGGGGACGGCCTGTACCTGGGGAAACCGAGAGCAGTGTCACTTACCTAGGACCCAAACGCAGTCAAGCACCGCCATGGTTCCCCTACGGTGGATGTGGGGGATGTACATAACATAAGTGGACGAGTATCTATATAGAATATATGGTGACAAATATGACTGTAAGTCTATGAGC
>BLSH010248093.1:77035-87219 GCA_018402905.1 Glandirana rugosa | reverse complement strand
ATAGAGGATATAGAGGATATAGAGAGATATAGAGAGATATAGAGAGATATAGAGAGATATAGAGAGATATAGAGGATATAGAGAGATATAGAGAGATAGAGATATAGAGATATAGAGATATAGAGAGATATAGAGAGATATAGGAGATATAGAGAGATATAGAGAGATATAGAGAGATATAGAGAGATATAGAGAGATATAGGAGATATAGGAGATATAGAGAGATATAGAGAGATATAGAGAGATATAGAGATATAGAGAGATATAGGAGATATAGAGAGATATAGAGAGATATAGAGATATAGAGGAGATATAGGAGATATAGAGAGATATAGAGAGATATAGAGAGATATAGAGATATAGAGAGATATAGGAGATATAGAGAGATATAGGAGATATAGGAGATATAGAGATATAGGAGATAGAGAGATATAGAGATATAGAGAGATATAGAGAGATATAGGAGATATAGAGAGATATAGAGAGATATAGAGAGATATAGAGAGATATAGAGAGATATAGGAGATATAGGGAGATATAGAGAGATATAGAGATATAGAGAGATATAGAGAGATATAGAGAGATATAGGGAGATATAGAGAGATATAGAGAGATATAGGAGATATAGAGAGATATAGGAGATATAGAGATATAGGAGATATAGGGAGATGTAGAGAGATATAGGAGATATAGAGATATAGGAGATATAGGGAGATATAGAGAGATATAGAGAGATATAGAGAGATATAGGGAGATATAGAGAGATATAGAGAGATATAGAGAGATATAGGAGATATAGAGAGATATAGGAGATATAGAGATATAGGAGATATAGAGAGATATAGGAGATATAGAGAGATATAGGAGATATAGAGATATAGGAGATATAGAGAGATATAGGAGATATAGAGAGATATAGGAGATATAGAGATATAGGAGATATAGAGAGATATAGAGAGAGATAGAGAGATATAGGAGATATAGAGAGATATAGGAGATATAGAGAGATATAGAGAGATATAGAGAGATATAGGAGATAGAGAGAGATATAGAGAGATATAGGAGATATAGAGAGATATAGAGAGATATAGAGAGATATAGGAGATATAGAGAGATATAGGAGATATAGAGAGATATAGGAGATATAGAGAGATATTATGGAAAATTGTTATCAAATACTTACTGTAATTTTCCTTTCCTGGCCATACCTCACGTCAGCACACAATGGGTTAACGCCTCTGCTGGCGCTCACATGACCACCTATAATTAGCTGAATAAAAGACCTCCCCTCCCCCAACAAGGTATTCGATATTTTAGCCTGCGACAGGCCACTAGGGAGGGAGTCCTGTGCTGACGTGAGGAGAGGCCAGGAAAGGAAAATTACGGTAAGTATTTGATAACAATTTTCCATACTCCTGGCCATACCTGACGTCAGCACACAATAAGATTTAACTCGCTGAATAAATGGGTGGGAGAGAACACATGAAAAAGGAACATTGACAATCAAGGAAACACTGCCAAAGACAAGAAATATTTATTGGTCTCATCCCAAACCTTGCAGAACTTTGACTGCATGCCCATAAAGTCGAGTGAAAGGCTAGCTGTCTCACATACGTCTTCCACTGAATCCTGGCACAACTACCCCAAAGCTGCCACCCCCTCGGGTCGAAGGAGCTAGCACCTGTTCCTGGTCAGAAAGGTCTAATTCCTGAATGCCAATCTATTCACCCTGGTAAACCAACAGAAGAGGACTCAAGAACCTGACGGTGAAATGAAGATTATCCACTTTCCTTCGTCTTTTGACCTTTACATGTCCACTGGTCACAACTTGTCTAAGGACCTGAAGTCCTCCTGCTGTACTCAGTGACTCCGCGTGAATGCCTGGAGGGACTGTTCCCAGGTCTTCCTGAAAACTGCACATCACTTTAGAATTGAGCTTTGGAGATGAACGTAGGATCACGATTTCTGGTAAAAAGACACAAAAAGGGATCTTTGCTGCAATCTCCAACCTTCTTCTGTCTGAAGCAACCTCTGTCAGAGGAACTCGTCTTACCACAAGGAACCGCACTGGAAATGAAGCTGTTGAAGCACGGGATGCCTGGTGCTTTCAGAGCCAAGCCCAAGTCCCATGAAATGGAGCAAGGATTTCCCTGGTGGTTGTATATGGATTATGGCCTGCATGAAGCATTTGTTTGATGGCTCTTCCACCAGCCTGAAAAAGAGGATAAAGCCAGAGACCTGTACTATCAATGGAGTTGCATGTCAGACCCACCTCATGCGCCAATTGTAAAAAAAGTCCAGGATATTGGCTAGAGCCGGGGACACCAAAGAGAAAACTTTGCTAAGCAAACCGACCAAACTTCCTTCATATCCTCTTCTATATAGCGCTCATGGCCTTGTGGTCTTGAAGGTCTGAACCACCTTGGATGAGAATCCCTGCACCACTAGTCTGGCCGATCCAATAGCCAGGCTATTAAGAGTCTCACTGTATTGGGGTACTGCCATTGACGTTGGCATAAAAGATCTTGGTTGACCAGGAATGGGATTGGTGGTGCTGATGACATCTGGGGAAGCAATGAAAATCAAGGTCTCCCCGACAGGTGAAAGCACCTGTATGGCATAAACTGTCCAAATCTTCAGAAGAATCTTCACAGTCAAGGACACTGGAGGAAGACCGACACCAATGGAAACAAATGCCCATGGTACTATGAATCCACCTTTCTATCACTACACCTTGGTAACTTGTTACAGATACTGGAAGCTGTGTGTTCAGTGGACTCTCTATGAGAACTACTGATGGAATGCACCATAGAGCCAATACTAGTTGAGATACCTATTGTTGTAAAATAGTTTGCCTAACTGATCCGTTAGTGGATCCGGCCTTTCCAGTAAGTAAACTGCAGATAACTGTAAGCGGCTCTCCGTCCAGTGAAAAGTTTATGTTACAAAAAGTAACAGGAAAAGACAGACACTTGGTGCCGCCTTGGTGGGCAAAGTAAGCTACTGCTGTCTTGGTGTCAAACATCAACTTCACTTGGGCATCTTGGAGAAAAGATCCTGAAAGGTTTGCAAGGCAAGAAAAACAAAACCACCTTAATGTAAGTCAGTCACTAGGCTCCAATGCCCTGGCACTGGTCTCCTCAGACTGGAGGCAGACTGGCATCCAATGTCGGAAACATTCCATCTTCTGGGCTGAGAGGCACGCGACAAAAAAAAGGCACATTGGTGTCCAAAACTTCCATTCTTGCCAACCTGTGCAGACGCAAAGACCACCTGATTCATAGTCAGCAAATCCCATTGAATGAGGAAGGCAAATTGAAAAGCCCCCCATGTGCCACCTGTCCCAAGGCAGCACTGGAATGCCCATTGTAAAATGTCCCAATGGGGACAATGCAGTTCCTTGCTGATATAAATGCTGTCTCCATGACTCTTCATAGGCAGATTGTCATTTTGCAAATTTTGCAGTTTTGGAAAACCACTTGACATATTCAGGTCTGATAATCTGTGAAGGATCTTGCAGTAGTTTAAGACGGGCTTCACTGTTTTTCCTGTTTGTTCGCTAGTCGACTGAACGTGGAAAAAGGAATTCTAGGACAAGATGGTGATGCTTTGCCAGCTCCTGGCTTACACCTGCGACAATCAAAAACCGCTTAAAAACAGCAATCCACAGGTGGCCTGGAGCAGACAAAAAAAAAGAACACCTTAGTGGGGGAGGGGCTGTCTTTTAATCAGCTAATTACAGGTGGTCATGTGAGCGCCTGCAGAGGCGTTAACCCATTGTGTGCTGACGTGAGGTATGGCCAGGAAATAGGAGATATAGAGAGATATAGAGAGATATAGAGAGATATAGAGAGATATAGGAGATATAGAGAGATATGAGAGATATAGGAGATATAGAGAGATATAGGAGATATAGAGAGATATGAGAGATATAGGAGATATAGAGAGATATAGAGAAATATAGAGAGATATATAGAGATATAGGAGATATAGGAGATATAGAGAGATGTAGGAGATATAGAGAGATATAGGAGATATAGAGAGATATAGGAGATATAGGAGATATAGAGAGATATAGGAGATATAGAGAGATAGAGAGATATAGAGAGAGATAGAGAGATATAGGAGATATAGAGACATAGAGAGATATAGGAGATATAGAGATATAGAGATATAGGAGATATAGAGATATAGGAGATATAGAGATATGAGATATAGAGAGATATAGGAGATATAGAGAGATAGAGAGAGATAGAGAGAGATAGAGAGAGATAGAGATATAGAGAGATATAGAGAGATATAGGATATATAGAGAGATATAGAGAGATATAGGAGATATAGAGAGATATAGGAGATATAGAGAGATATAGGAGATATAGAGAGATATAGGAGATAGAGAGATATAGGAGATAGAGAGATATAGGAGATAGAGAGATATAGGAGATATAGAGATATAGAGAGATATAGAGAGATATAGGAGATATAGGAGATATAGAGAGATATAGGAGATATAGAGAGATATAGGCGATATAGAGAGATATAGAGAGATATAGGAGATAGAGAGATATAGGAGATATAGAGATATAGGAGATATAGAGATATAGGAGATAGAGAGATATAGGAGATATAGAGAGATATAGAGAGATATAGGAGATATAGAGAGATATAGAGAGATATAGGAGATATAGGAGATATAGAGAGATATAGAGAGATATAGAGAGATATAGAGAGATATAGGAGATATAGAGATATAGGAGATAGAGAGATATAGAGAGATATAGGAGATATAGAGAGATATAGAGAGATATAGAGAGATATAGGAGATATAGGAGATATAGGAGATATAGAGGGAGATATAGAGAGATATAGGAGATATAGAGAGATATAGGAGATATAGAGAGATATAGGAGATATAGGAGATATAGAGAGATATAGGAGATATAGAGAGATATAGAGAGATAGAGAGATATAGAGAGAGATAGAGAGATATAGGAGATATAGAGACATAGAGAGACATAGAGAGATATAGGAGACATAGAGAGATATAGGAGATATAGAGATATAGGAGATATAGAGATATAGGAGATATAGAGATATGAGATATAGAGAGATATAGGAGATATAGAGATATAGAGAGATAGAGAGAGATAGAGATATAGAGAGATCTAGAGAGATATAGGAGATATAGAGAGATATAGAGAGATATAGGAGATATAGAGAGATATAGGAGATATAGAGAGATATAGAGAGATATAGAGAGATATAGGAGATATAGAGAGATATAGGAGATATAGAGAGATATAGAGATATAGGAGATATAGAGATATAGGAGATAGAGAGATATAGGATATAGGAGATAGAGAGATATAGAGAGATATAGAGAGATATAGGAGATATAGAGAGATATAGGCGATATAGAGAGATATAGGAGATAGAGAGATATAGGAGATATAGAGATATAGGAGATAGAGAGATATAGGAGATAGAGAGATATAGGAGATAGAGAGATATAGAGAGATATAGGAGATATAGGAGATATATAGAGAGATATAGAGAGATAGAGATATAGAGAGATATAGAGAGATATAGAGAGATATAGAGAGATATAGGAGATATAGGAGATATATAGAGAGATATAGAGAGATATAGGAGATATAGGAGATATATAGGAGATATAGAGAGATATAGAGAGATATAGAGAGATATAGAGAGATATAGGAGATATAGGAGATATATAGAGAGATATAGGAGATATAGGGAGATATAGAGAGATATAGGAGATATATAGAGAGATATAGGAGATATATAGAGAGATATATAGGAGATATAGAGAGATATAGAGAGATATAGGAGATATATAGAGAGATATATAGGAGATATAGAGATATATAGAGAGATATAGAGAGATATAGGAGATATAGGAGATATATAGAGAGATATATAGGAGATATAGAGATATAGAGATATATAGAGAGATATAGAGAGATATAGGAGATATAGGAGATATATAGAGAGATATATAGGAGATATAGAGATATAGAGAGATATAGGAGATATAGAGAGATATAGAGATATAGAGAGATATAGAGAGATATAGGAGATATAGGAGATATATAGGAGATATAGAGATATAGAGAGATATAGGAGATATATAGAGAGATATAGGAGATATATAGAGAGATATATAGGAGATATAGAGAGATATAGAGAGATATAGAGATATATAGAGAGATATAGGAGATATATAGAGAGATATATAGGAGATATAGAGATATAGAGAGATATAGGAGATATAGAGAGATATAGGAGATATAGAGAGATATAGAGAGATATAGAGAGATATAGGAGATATAGAGAGATATAGAGAGAGATAGAGAGATATAGAGAGATATAGGAGGTATAGAGAGATATAGAGAGATATAGGAGATATAGAGATATAGAGAGATATAGAGAGATATAGGAGATATAGAGAGATATAGAGAGATATAGGAGACATAGAGAGATATAGAGAGAGATAGAGAGATATATAGAGATATATAGAGAGATATAGAGATATAGAGAGATATATAGAGAGATAGAGAGATATAGAGATATAGCGAGATATAGAGAGATATAGAGATATAGAGAGATATAGAGAGATATAGAGAGATATAGGAGATATAGGAGATATAGAGAGAGATAGAGAGATATAGAGATATAGGAGATATAGAGAGATATAGAGAGATATAGGAGATATAGAGAGATATATAGAGATATAGAGAGATATAGAGAGATATAGAGAGATATAGGAGATATAGAGAGAGATAGAGAGATATAGAGATATAGGAGATATAGAGAGATATAGAGAGATATAGGAGATATAGAGAGATATAGGAGATATAGAGAGATATATAGAGATATAGAGAGATATAGAGATATATAGAGAGATATAGAGAGATATAGGAGATATAGGAGATATATAGAGAGATATAGGAGATATATAGAGAGATATATAGGAGATATAGAGAGATATAGAGAGATATAGAGATATATAGAGAGATATAGGAGATATATAGAGAGATATATAGGAGATATAGAGATATAGAGAGATATAGGAGATATAGAGAGATATAGGAGATATAGAGAGATATAGAGAGATATAGAGAGATATAGGAGATATAGAGAGATATAGGAGATATAGAGAGATATAGAGAGATATAGAGAGATATAGAGAGATATAGAGATATAGAGATATAAGAGATATAGCGAGATATAGAGAGATATAGGAGATATAGAGATATAGAGAGATATAGAGAGATATAGGAGATATAGGAGATATAGGAGATATAGGAGATATAGAGAGAGATAGAGAGATATAGAGATATAGGAGATATAGGAGATATAGGAGATATAGAGAGATATAGAGAGATATAGGAGATATAGAGAGATATAGAGAGATATAGAGAGATATAGGAGATATAGAGAGATATAGGAGATATAGGAGATATAGAGAGATATAGGAGATATAGAGAGATATAGGAGATATAGGAGATATAGAGAGATATAGGAGATATAGAGAGATATAGAGAGATATAGGAGATATAGGAGATATAGGAGATATAGGAGATATAGAGAGATATAGGAGATATAGAGAGATATAGGAGATATAGGAGATATAGAGAGATATAGGAGATATAGAGAGATATAGGAGATATAGGAGATATAGAGAGATATAGGAGATATAGAGAGATATAGGAGATAGAGAGATATAGGAGATATAGAGAGATATAGGGAGATATAGGAGATATAGAGAGATATAGGAGATATAGGAGATATAGAGAGATAGAGAGATATAGAGAGATATAGGGAGATATAGGAGATATAGAGAGATATAGGAGATATAGGAGATATAGAGAGATAGAGAGATATAGAGAGATATAGAGAGATATAGAGAGATATAGGAGATATAGAGAGAGATAGAGAGATATAGAGATATAGAGATATAGAGAGATATAGGAGATATAGAGAGATATAGGAGATATAGAGAGATTGCAGTGAACATAAAACTGAAACTGTCGTATAAAAACAAACTGCGCACAAAGGATGGTGGCTTGGTCATATGACTCACGCCCGCGCCATCTCCTCCGCTGACCTCGCGGGATAATTTTGTAATTTTGTGTCCTCTGTGAGCCATGTATGTAATGTACGTTCCATATAGACATAGGCGTGTGCACAATATGTGCCAAGTGTGCCTGGGCACCCCCTAATGATCCTGTACTGGGCAGATTCACCCTGCTGTTTGGCTGCAGAGAAAGGGACTGGGGAATCTCTGTCTTCAGCCCTTTTCCTATCTTAAAAGTGAGACATCAGGGGTCTGTATAGACCCCTGATATTTTACCAAAGTCCCTCAATGGGGCTCCTAATCTCTGCCCTTCTGACACCAACCTCTGCCCCACTGACACCATCCACTGACACCAACCTCTGCCTTACTGACACTGTCCATTGCCCTATACTGTATGTATATACGCACGCATGTGTGTTTGAGCTTTGGGGTGCGCACACCGATGCTTATTGAATAAACACCCCAGCAAGGCCTCTGTGCACTGCATGGTGCTTTGCATGCTGTGATATCCGTCTTTGTCAGACTGAACGTCGTCCCTGCATGTCCATGTGACCGCCCACTGCGCCATTCCTCGTTGCACGGTACACCCCCCCCCTTTTTTCTTTATTGTTTAGCTGATTATGTGTTGGAGGACAACTGAAAGGAAGAACGTTGCCTTCACCTCTCTATGGAAGAGTAAAATATCAGGTCGCTGTCACTGGATACAGACGGCTTAAAGGGTGACTCCGCCCAGAAATCATATTTCAGGGTTTGCCAGTTACTTATAGGTCTGCTCTGAGTTTCCGGGTCCGGCCTGCATCAGCGTGAGGGGTCCCCAATCCTCAGGTGGACTTTTTTTTATTTTATATCAGACCCCCTTTCACACCGAGGCGCTTTTCAGGCGCATTCACACTAAAAAAAAAAGCCTGAAAAGCTCACGAAAACCAATTTCCATTAAAATCAGTGAATGTTTTCAAACTGGGGCACTGCGCTGGCAGGGCGGTGAAAAAATACAAGCAAACGGATAACGGAAATCACAGGGAATGCTGTAGACCAGACAGCATTGGTCCTGGGGAATGAGCCAGAATAAATAGTCCCTTTGGCACCAAGAACTGCAGGTCTCAGGGTGCGCGCACTCATTGGCATCCCGTTCTGTATTGGTGCGCATGCGCATTGGTACACACAAGCGTGCCCGTGCAGCTCTTCTCAGTGGAACATGCAGCGCAGGGGATCTTCTACGGCCGACATCTTGGTTATTGGCGCCCCCTTCCTGACAACACCCTTCCTATGGGATTTTTATGAACTCCTTATGAACTACCTAGGCTACACAAGTGAACCTTAACATTTATCTGGGTGGGGGGGTAGAGGATAACTCTTATGGATGGTGCATTAGCATGGTCTGCTCCACAATTTCCATTAAGAACTTTAATGGGGATATCTCATAGTTGGGGTCCTCAGGAGATAAATGAAGAGAGATATAGAGAGATAGAGAGAGATATAGAGAGATATATGATATACGCCATGGTGTGCGCACGCCTATGATATACGCACATGGAGGTCTATATGAGCTGCAGAGATCCTTGTGGGATTCCAAGAGATGAAGATTCGGGAATTGTAGGCTTTTTGCATTCTGTGCCATCAAACTAGAGAATCCCCCACGATGATCTGCACATCCCTTCATCATCACAGAATGCAGAATTAGGGTTTTGTAATCACCAGGAACTCATTCCCAGATCACCCATTGCTCTTCCCTTACTCATCCCTCACCTATCGTTCATTCCTCATTCATTCCTTTGCTAATCGTTTCTCCAGCCATCATTCATGCCTCGTTCATCCCTTCTCCTCCCTCATCCCTCTCCCATCCTTTCCTCATCCCTCTCCCATCCTTTCCTCATCCCTCTCCCATCCCTCCCTCATCCCTCCCTCATCCCTCTCCCATCCCTCCCTCATTCCTCACCCATCCTTTCCTCATCCCTCTCCCATCCCTCCCTCATCCTTCTCCCGTCCCTCTCTCATCCCTCTCCCATCCTTTCCTCATCCCTCTCTCCCATCCTTTCCTCATCCCTCTCCCATCCCTCGCTCATCCCTCAACCCTCCTACCCTC
>BLSH010248093.1:53547-71168 GCA_018402905.1 Glandirana rugosa | reverse complement strand
CATGCCCCCGCGACCACATACGTCATGACATACACCGGTCTCCACACTCCCGGGACAACGGCGGGTACATTGTATATACCCCACCGTCGTTTCACCACCCGAAGTTATGGTTGGCCACATACAGTACTGCCTACACTAGCGCCCCCGTACCTCTGGCCACATACAGTACTGCATACACCAGCGACCCCCGCACCTCTGGCCACATACAGTACTGCATACACCAGCGACCCCCGCACCTCTGGCCACATACAGTATTGCATAAAGCAGCAGTGGTTGTGGAACGAATCATCTGAGTTTCCATTGCTTTGATATAAAAGTGATTTGGATTAGAAGAATGCTTCTGGAATGAATTTTGCTCGTAATCCGAGTCTCCACTGTATATATTTATTTATTTTCAAGCAGCGTAAGTACCTACATATGTCTTGTGATTGGCTTCTTACATTCCTTGTACAGCAGCGTTCAGACTGGGGTAGGGAGAAGCAGCACAGGGAGCCAATCGGGTGTGCTGCAGTGCAAGGAGCATGCTGACAGGAGGAGAGGGCAAAGTGACAGAGAGATGAGCTCTTCAGTCTGCCGCTTTTCTTTCATGGTCCAATAAGAAGCTGGGGGGAGGGGCAAGACCTGCTAGTGTTACTGAACTGCAAGACAGGGCCATGCTGCACGACAGAGCTGTGTAAATCTCAGAACTGGATGGACAGAAATACTTTGGCAGCAGTCTTATATGTATTTATCTGTTTGGGTGGAGTTTAGCTTAAAACCGAATTTGCTTGTAAATGGCACATGTGTGAGCCCCCAATTCCTGTCTGGTGTCCCCCCCCCCAGGTATATCGAGCAGCATGAACTTCGATGAAGAAGGAGACGAGGAAGATGAAGACAGCTCGAGTTCCTCCCAACTGAACAGCAACACCCGGCCCGGCTCCGCCACCAGCAAAAAGTCCAACAAGGTGAGGAGCAGCTTCAATCTGATTGGCTCCGGGACTGGGACCAAGGAGCATTGTGGGTAAAAGTAACAGAGAATGACTCCGGTATCAAAGTGAACCTAAGGCTTCCTTCATCAAAACTCTTAGGGGTGGATACAGCACCTCCATAGACCAAGTAGGGTAATATAAGGATGAGGTGTCTCGTCCATAATGAACAATAAATGAGTCAGGGTGAAAGGTCCCCAGCCTATACCCCAAAAAAATGATTTTTTGAGAAACTTGGACCATCACGACACCAAAAATATAACATTCCAATTAAAATGTATGTCACGATTTTTATTAATACATTCAATTAAAAAGGCAGAAACATAAAATCACCGAATACACCAATCTATATCACGTCCCATACAAGGGAGGAAGACATTGGAAGGAGTCAGGAAATAGATATCGTAAACCTCTACATGTTTCGCGGGTTACCGCTTCATCAGGAGGGATATCTATAGTAATTAAGAGTACATAATTAATGATCGTCAACATGGGTATACAGTGTGACAAAATGCACAGCCTATATATCAGGGAGGGATAAAGACATGGCTTGACACACATCACCCCACTTCTGCCGAATGATGTACCCGGGTCATACCCGGTCTGACTAGACGTTCGGGTAAGTCAAGCCATGTCTTTATCCCTCCCTGATATATACGCTGTACATTTTGTCTTGCCAATTACACTGTATGCCCATGTTAATGATCATTAATTATGTTCTCTTAATTACTATAGATATCCCCCCTGATGAAGCGGTAACCTGCGAAACACGTAGAGGTTTACGATATCTATTTCCTGACTCCTTTCAACGTCTTTCTCCCTTGTATGGGACGTGATATAGATTGGTGTAATCTGTGATTTTACGTTCTATGTTTCTGCCTTTTTAATTGAACGTATTAATAAAAAATGTGACATACATTTTAATTGGAATGTTATATTTTTGGTGTCCTGATGGTCAAGTTTCCCCAAAAAAATTTTTTTGGGGTATAGGCTGGGGACCTTTCACCCTGACTCATTTAAAACTCTTAGGGGGAACGGTTAAAGGGGTTTCTTTTCTTGAGCCCTCTGTGTCCAATAGGGAAGATTTCCTTTCGCTTTCCGCCCTGTAGTAAAAAAGAAACAAATCAGGAAGTGAGAGGAAATCGCTTCCTGTTCCGGTGACAACTCGAAACTTAGTATTTCTCATCCTAGAGACAGTGGTTCTCAACTCCGGTCCTCGGGACCCACCAACAGGCCAGATTTTCAGTATTACCTTGGGGAGATGCAGACTAGAACACTGCAATCACTGAGCAGCAAATTATATCACCTGTGATGTATTTCAGTTATCCTGCAAACCTGGCCTGTTGGGGGGTCCCGAGGACCGGAGTTGAGAACCACTGTCCTAGAGACAGTGGTCACCAGGAGGAGCAGAGACGTTCCAACCCTTCACCACTCTTTCCAGATCAGAGAAAAAGGTTTTAGCTTGATGCCCCTTTCACACTTGATTTTGCCACGATTTTACCGCAACTTAGTGTACGCGATTTTGCCACGATTTCAGGGCATTCCTGTGTAAACTTGAGGTCTATGGAACTCAACTCGCATCAAACTCGGACCAAAGTGGTACAGGGGCTACTTTGAAGTCGCACAGATGTGAAGGGTACTCAGTGGAAATCATGGGGTACGACTTGTCATGCGACTTTGCAGTCCCAAGTCGCAGGACAAGTCGCACAAAGTGTGAAAGGGGCCTGAAAGTGACAGAGAAAAAAATATTTTACCAAAACCTGAAAACATTACACATTCTAGCATTCTGAGGGAGGTTTCACGTGGCCGTCTCCGTCAGCGGGCTCTGCTTTGCTCCGCTGATCCCCGCTGCACTGACACAGATCCAGTCCACAGTGAGCGGAAACGGATCTGTCAGAGCTCCCGCTCTCCCCTATGGCAAATCGGATGACAACGGATCCCTCAGTCTGTTTTCATCCGATCCGCAGACAGATGGAAAAATGGGGTTTTCCTCCGTCAGACTTTACGGGAGAGGAGCGAATCGGAGAGCGACGGCCCCATAGAGCTGCATGGAGCGTCTGTTCAGGTCTGCCTGAAAAAAGGACCGTCCGAACGCAAATCGCTGACTATAAGCGGCGCCCGCGGGCGCGACGCTATGGGACGGCACGCTCTCGTGCCCGCCGCACACTCCCTGAGCTGGGCCATGGGTCGGGCGGCCTCGATGTACGCTGGCGACCCGCGATTGCTTTGTAGAGAGCCAGAATGGGGAACCGCCCCGTTCTGACAGGCGGCATGTAAGAGATCTACTGATTCCTGTCACTGGGGTCAGTTAGATCTCTGGTGCCCCTGGCAGCCCCGCCCCTTCACAGTTAGAACACCGCCTAGGGAACACAGTTACCCCCTAGATTGCCCCCTGCAGGTTAACCCCTTCACTGCCAATGACATTTATACAGTAATCAGTGGATATTTAAATTTCTGATCGCTGTATAAATGTCATTGGTCCCAAAAAAGTGTCAAAAATGTCCGACATGTCCGCCGCAATGTCGCAGTCCCGATAAAAATCGCAGATCGCCACCATTACTAGTAAAAAAAAAAAAATTTGGAAAAACCCCAGAAATTAATTATCATGGTTTGTAAACGCGGAAATTTTTGCGCAAACCAATCAATAAACGCCGATTGCGATCTTTTTTTTTTACCAAAAATATGAGGAAGAATATAAATCGGCCAAAACCGATGAATACATTTTTTTATATTTTTTTTGGATTTGTATTTTAGCAAAAAGTAAGAAATATTGTTTTTTTTCAAAATTGTCGCCCTTTTTTTGTTTATAGCGGCGATCAGAAATGAAGCAGAGGTGATCAAATATCACCAAAAGAAAGCTCTATATACGGGGCAAAAAGGACGCAAATTTAATTTGGGTACAACGTCGCACGACCACGCAATTGTCAGTTAAAGTGATGCAGTGGCGAATTGCAAAAAGTGCTCTGGTCCTGCAGTGGAAAATCCTTCCGGGGCTGAAGGGGTTAAAAACAAAATAGATGATGAAGAGCAGCATTGTTGCAAGGTGGTGGAATTCCATAAGTCAGGAGTTATTCTTCTTGATTTATTCTGTGATATTTGGTGGTTCTGGGTGTGTGAGTGTAGAATAGTGATGTTACCCTCTGATTTTTGGGAATGACATTTTTATTTCTGATGTTGGTACACAGAACACATTTTTTGGGCTCAAATTCGGATCATTTGGAAATAATAAAAAAACACACAAAATTGTAACTCTTTTTAAATTTGCACCAACAATGGTTTTTAAAGACACCCGTGTGTCACACATTGTGCGATTTGTCCTGCGACCTGGGACTGCAAAGTCGCATGGCAAGTCGTACCCCATGATTTTCAATGAGTACCGTTCATATGTGTGCGACTTCTTCAAGTCGCCTTGACTTCAAAGTCATCCCTGTACTACTTTGGTCCGAATTGGGGTCCATAGACCTCAAGCTTACACAGGCATTCCCAGAAATCGCGGCAAAATTGACGCAAAATCACGGCCACTAAATCGCGGTTAAATCGCGCGACTGTCAAGTCGCAGCAGTGTGTAAGGGGCCTAATATTTTTGTGAGATGGACTGCAACAAGTAGGAAATCCACGCAAAACTCGTGCAGGAGATGTGACTTCCCTTTGACATGGCCGCAGATATCCTTGTTCATCGATGCCAGAGGATAACAATGATACATTTTTCATAGGGAGGTCAGCAATGGCACAGCATGCGTTTCTCTTCCTATGCGTCTCTGTAAGAAATCACTCTGTTTGGCTTTGTTTCCCTCAGGAGAGCGCCGCAGCGCCGAGCCCGCAGACCAACGAACCGTCCATCGACGTGGAAGACCTGGAGGAGTTCTCGATGCGGCCGGCCCCTCAGGGAGTCACCATTAAGTGCAGGATCACCCGGGATAAGAAGGGCATGGACCGGGGCATGTACCCCACCTATTACCTCCACCTGGAGAGGGAAGATGGCAAAAAGGTCGGTGACATCGAAAGGCTGGGGGAAAGCAAATGTTTTTTTTTTGCTTTGCCAAAATATTGGGTAAAAATCGGAACTCTTTCACCATTAGGTGAAATAAAGCCAATAGGAAAAGTCAATGGGAAAGTTGAGACAATGGGAAAAGTCAATAAGAAAAGTCAATGGGAAAATTAAGTAAATGACAAAAGCCAACGGGAAAAGTCAATGGGAAAATGGAGTCAATGGGAAAAGTCAATGGGAGCATGGAATCAGTAGGAAAAGCCAAATAGGAAAGGTAAATGGGAAAAATGTAGTCAATGGGAAAAGTCAATAAGAAAAGTCAATGGGAAAATGTAGTCAGTGGGAAAAGCCAATGGGCAAATGGAGTCCATAAGAAAAGTCAATGGGAAAATGGAGTCAATAGGAAAAGCCAATGGGAAAATGGAATCAATGGGAAAAGCCAATATAAAAGTAAATGGGAAAAGCCAATGGGAAAAGTAAATGGGGGACGCCAATGGGAAAAGTCAGTCGGAGGAGTCAATGGGAAAAGCCATTGGGAAAATGGAATCAATGGGAAAAGTCAATAAGAAAAGTCAATGGGAAAAGTCAAGAAAAGTCAATGGGAAAAGTAAGTAAAAAAAGTAAATTGGAAAAGCCAATGGGAGAAGCCAATGGGAAAATGGAGCCAATGGGAAACGTCAATGGGAAAAGCCAATGGGAAAATGGGAAAAGCCAATTGGAAAAGTCAACAAGAAAATGGAATCAATGGGAAATGTTAATGGGAAAATGAAGTCAATGGGAAAAGTCATGATAAAGCTATAAACCTCTAGGCACAAAAACTTTCATTTAAATATATTGCAAAGCTAAAATTAATTGGAATCCACTTTCTGTGGACCAAATGTCTTTACAATCCCAGAAATGACCTTGTAAATGTACTGCGTTGGGTTTCTTAGGGTGCCGCGTGAGTCGTAACCCCCAAGTCCTCAACTGGTTCACGGCTCCTGAAGTTACAGAAGATCCTTTTAGCTATCCAGGATCCATTCTTTTTATTTATTTATTTATTTATTTTGACCAAAAGAAAACAAACAGTAAAAAATAAATAAATACAAATAAATAAATTAATAAAATCAATTGAGCGCAAATCATCAAATATACATAAAGGAAAAACGCAAATACAGAGGGAAGGGCGCTGAGGGGCCATCTATATTTTTGGGGTGTTATGCCACACATTAATGTCCACTATGAAGAAGGAACACCCCAGGTGCTGCACACAGACAAAGGTCTGCAACCTCAGCAGAGTCCAGGCTACACGACCAACGCGTTTCACCCCATCCACAGGGCTTCGTCAGGGGGGTTTGTGACTCTGGGTGTTATGTGGATGATTCCAAGAGAGGGTTCACTTCCAGTTTAGTTCATTCTTATCTTTTATTGCCTCTTCTTTGCTTTCTGAAGGTCCAGATGGGGGTTTTAATGTCATAAATATATTTGATTTTTTAGGTATTTCTGTTGGCTGGGAGGAAAAGGAAGAAGAGCAAAACCTCCAATTACCTCATCTCCATCGATCCGACCGACCTCTCCCGGGGAGGAGAGAGCTTCATCGGCAAACTGCGGTAATAATACATCAAATGAATGTTTCTAAATCATTGGGACCTTTCTCCACCCAAAACGGAGTTCAGCATTGATCAGTACCAGTGGCAGCTGGCCGGTTGGGTCATCAGGAGCACCCCATCTATGGTGGGCAGCGCTTCACCCGGGCGACGGGCGGCGACTTCTCCTTCCCCTGCTCGCCTCCTCAGGATCATGGGCACCACAGGCAGATTCCTCTTCCCCTGCTGTCCTTCAAAGGCATCACGGCGGCTTCCGTCGCCTCCCTCCTCCTTGGCGGCCAATCGGAACGCTTCTCCTTCCGGCCAATCAGGGAAACAGGTCTCAGGCCCGCTTCCTGATTGGCCGGGAGGAGAATCAGTGTGATAATAGCGTCACACAACTGGGTGGGATCATTGCGCCCCAAGCCCATCCTTTTTTTGAAGCCTATTAGAGCCTCTGGCTCTAATAACGTGCTTCAAACCCCCCCATTGGAATCCATGCGTCTGGCGCCCTGCATGTGGGGGGAGTGGCCCCCTAACGGAGGGCCGCCACTGACCAGAGAACAACACCCAGAATTCACTTAATGTGATAACAACCTACCTGTGCATTCTATCCCTGTCTGCCACACCTGCCAAGTTCCTATGGCTCTCGGAATCATGGGACATGGTTATAGGCATTCCCTGTAGCACTACGAAAGGACTGCTGAATCAGGCTACAATCGATTATATAAAATTTAGATTGGATGAACCCTCTGATTTAGTTGTAGAAGTTTGCTGGTTGATTATATTTTTTGCTGGGATTTGTGCTTTGCTTATATTCCATTCAGTAACACACTGGGTGAAGGTTTTCTTTAACCGCTTCCGGACCGCCCACCGCACATTTACTGCGGCAGGGCGGCCCGGCTGCACAAAATAACCTACCTGTACGTTGCTCCTGTCTTCCGGGCCTGGGACGCGCACATGCGTGCCACCGGCGACCTGCTCCTGCTGTGTCCAATCAGCGGGTCCGGCGGACGTTGTCCATCGGGACCCGCCGGTCGTTGACAGGAGAGGCAGAACGGCGGTCTGCCTATGTAAGCAAGGCAGACTTCTGTTTTGTCAGAGTGGAAAATAGAGATCTTGTGTTTCTGCTAAGCAGGAACATGGATCTGTTTTCCTCCAGTTAAGCCACTCCCCCCCCACACACAGTTAGAAAGCACTCCCTAGGCACACACTTAACCTTTTGATTGCCCCTGATGTTAACCCCTTCCCTGCCAGTGTCATTAGTACAGTAAGGGTGCATTTTTTTTTATAGCACTGATTACTGTATTAGTGTCACTGGTCTCCAAAAAGTGTCTGTTTTGTCCGCCGCAAGGTCGCAGTCCCGCTAAAAAAAACTCTGATTGCCGCCATTACTAGTAAAAACTAAAAATGCCATGAAAACACCCCATAGTTTGTGGACGCAATAACTTTTGCGCAAACCAATCAATATACGCGTATTGGGTCTTTGTTTACCAAAAATATGTAGCAGAATAGATTAAAATGATACTTTGTTATATTTCTGTTCTGTTTTAGGATTTAGATAATATTTTTAGACTGAGATGATACTTTGTTATATTTCTGTTCTGTTTTGGGACTAAGGGCCGGTCCACACCCAGGCGATTTGCGATCCGACTTCCCAAGTCGCCTCAAATCGCTTGACATCAGAAATCCCATTGAAATGAATGGGCGCCGTCTTAATATGCGCTACTCAAGTCGCGACTTCAGAAAAGGTTCCTCTACTAATTCAAAGCGACTTCTAGCCCATAGAAGTTAATGGAAGTCGCTTCCAAGTCAGATCACCGTCTATGAAGAAGCGACTTTACAGGAAAAAGAAAAATAATTTTTTAAGGCACCCCCCCCCTCTCTTGATTGGCCACAGGCAAAGTCGCCTGGCATGGAGGTCGCATTGTAAGTCACCCAAAGTCGCGCTGAAGTCGCCTTGAAGCCGCGTTCAAATCACCTGGCAAAGTTGCCTCTGAAGTCGGATCGCCTAGGCGTGAATGGGCCATTAGATAATATTTTTAGACTAAGATGATACTTTGTTATATTTCTGTTCTGTTTTGGGACTAAGGGCCGGTCCACACCTAGGCGACTTGCGATCCGACTTGGGTCGCCCCAAGTCGCCTCACATCGCCTGACATCAGAAATCCCATTGAAATGAATGGGCGACGTCTTAATATGCGCTACTCAAGTCGCTCCGACTTCAAGGCGACTTCTGAAAAGGTTCCTCTACTAATTCAAAGCGACTTCTAGGCGATTTGAGGCCATAGAAGTCAATGGAAGTCGCTTCCAAGTCGGATCACCGTCTATGAAGAAGCGACTTTACGGGAAAAAGAAAAATATTTTTTTAAGGCAACCCCCCCCCTCTTCTTTGAAGTCGTCTGGCATGGAGGTCGCATTGTAAGTCGCCCAAAGTCGCGCTGAAGTCGCCTTGAAGCCGCGTTCAAATCGCCTGGCAGAGTCGCCTCTGAAGTCGGATCGCCTAGGCGTGAACCGAGCCTTAGATAATATTTTTTAGACGATACTTTGTTATATTTCTGTTTTATTTTAAGACTTGGATAATATTTTTTACACTAAGATGATACTTTGTTATTTTTCTGTTCCATTTTGGGGCGATGTTTTTTATTTTTATATTTGTGGCGGTAACAAGGATGCTGTTTCGGCAAAGAAGCGCCAATATGCAGAATACATGACGCTTGCTCAATAACGCATTCTTTCCATATATTTATTCTCCGTCTCAGATCAAACCTCATGGGTACGAAGTTCACCGTCTATGACAACGGGCTGAACCCAGGGAAGACGTCCTCCAGCCTGGAGGCCAGCAATTTACGGCAGGAGCTGGCAGCCATCTGCTATGTAAGTGCGCGGTGAAGCTCGGCGCCTGCGTCACGCGAGGTTCCATGTTTCTCCAGTTGTCTCCTCGTGGTTACATTGTAATCCTGGGGGGGGGGGGGGTGGGGGTTATCTGCCATAGCACTATGAGGTCTCATTTGAACAGGTGTTGTTTTCCTGCATTTGATGCAAAATAAATCTGTAAATATATTATTAATGTAGCCAGTGGTGGCTGCCGGGTTTTTTTGGGGGGGTGGCGAAAAAAATGCATGCACAGCCCCGCCCCCCGGTCTGGTGACCCGCAACCCCCCCCCCGTAGGTCAGTCGGTCGGTCAGGTCAATCACACCAACCCTCCCCCCCGGTTGGTCGGCCCCGCACTTACCCCATCTATTATTATTATTATTATACAGGATTTATATAGCGCAGACAGTTTGCGCAGCGCTTTACAATATTAGGGCAGACAGTACAATTACAATACAATTCAATACAGGAGGAGTCAGAGGGCCCTGCTCATTAAAGCTTGCAATCTAGGAGGGAGGGTTAAATGATATGAAAGGGTAATAACTGTGGGGGGAAAATAAGAAGTGTAGTTGTTAGGTGGAGGCAGGAGAGGCTTTTCTGAAGAGAAAAGTTTTCAGGGATCGCTTGAAGGTGGATAGATTTTGGGACATTCTGACAGATTGGGGTAGGGAGTTCCAGAGGATTGGAGAGGCTCGGGAGAAGTCTTGGAGGCGAGTATGAGAGGAGGCGATGAGGGAGCCGGAGAGCAGGAGGTCTTGGGAGGAGCGAAGAGGGCGGTTAGGTTGGTATTTTGAGACTAGGCTGGTGATGTAGCTGGGGGCAGAGTTGTGGACGGCTTTGTAGCTCATTGTTAGTATTTTGGATTTAATTTGTTGGGAGAGTGGCAGCCAATGGAGGGATTGGCAGAGAGGGGTGGCAGCCAATGGAGGGATTGGCAGAGAGGGGTGGCAGCCAATGGAGGGATTGGCAGAGGGGGGTGGCAGACGTTGAGCGGTTTGTAAGGTGGATGAGTCTGGCAGCAGCATTCATGATGGACTGGAGGGGGGATGGTCTATTTAAAGGTAGACCAATGAGGAGAGAGTTGCAGTAGTCGAGACGAGAGATGACCAGGGAGTGAATCAGGAGCTTTGTGGTTTCATTGGTTAGGAAGGGACGTATTTTAGAGATGTTGCGGAGATTGAGGCGGCAAGCCTTAGAAAGTGATTGGATGTGGGGCCAAAAGGAGAGTTCAGAGTCCAGGATAACACCGAGCACCCTGACATGTGGGGATGGGTGGATGGTTGTGCCATTGCTCTTGTCAGGGAAGAGGCATGTGGGGGGAGGAAATATTATGAGTTGGGTTTTGGAGAAGTTGAGTTTGAGGAAGTGGTGGGACATCCAGGCAGATATGTCTGTTAGTAAGTTAGTGATGGGTGAGGAGACTGATGGGGTGAGTTGGGGGGGTGGAGCGGTAGATTTGAGTATCGTCAGCGTAGAAATGATATTGAAACCCATGGGAGGCTATCAGCCGACCCAGGGAAGAGGTGGATATTGAAAATAAGAGAGGTCCAAAATCAGAACCTTGGGGGACCCCGACAGAGAAAGGAAGAGGAGAGGAGGAGGTAGAATTGTAGGTTACGCTGAAGGTGCAGTGGGATTGGTAGGACGAGAGCCACTGAAGAGCACGGAGACCGAGGGAGTAAAGTTTTTTGAGGAGGAGGGGGTGGTCAACTGTATCAAAGGTCCAGGAGTACAGAGTAGTGTCCATTGGTTTTTGCAGTTAGTTGGTCATTTGTGAGTTTAAGAAGGGCAGTTTCTGTGGAGTGTTGAGGGTGAAATCCAGATTGAAGGGGGTCCAGAAGGTTATTCTTAATGAGGTGGTCACTCAGTTGGTTGTAGACCAGGCGTTCAAGGAGTTTGGAGGAAAAGGTGAGCAAGGAGATAGGGCGTAGATTGTTAAGATTGGTAGGGTCCAAGGTTGGCTTTTTAAGTATGGGGGTGACCAATGCATGTTTTAGAGCATTGGGGAAGATGCCAGAAGAGAGGGAGAGATTGAAGATGTGAGTTAAAGGGTGTAGGGTAGAGTCGGAGGGTGACTTTAGTATTTGAGAGGGAATAGGGTCCAGGGGAACAGGGGGTTAGGTGGGCATTAGAAAGGAGTTCAGCAACGTCATCTATAGTAGCAGGTTTGTATAAGGGGAGTGTCAGTTGTACCTGTTGATGTGGGGTCTCAAGTGGGGGGGATGCCTGTAGAGTGGAGATTTCATCAGGAATTGGGTCAATCTTGGTTTTGAAGTGATCAGCAATCTCCTGGGCAGTGAGTGAGTTGGTGGGCGGAAGTGGTGGGGGACTAAGTAGGGAGTTGAAAGTAGAGAAGAGTTGACGGGGACTCGATGAGAAGGTGTTAATAAGAGTGGTAAAATAGGTCTGCTTGGTAGTGTGGAGGCAAAAATTGTATTTACGGAGGGCAGATTTGTATTGGTTGAAGTCTTTGAGGGACGTAGTGTTGTGCCACAGACACTCAAGAGCTATGTTTTTTGAGATTTCTGGTGTCGTCTGTTTGCCAGGGTTGTAGGGGTCGAGACCTGATTCTGTGTGTGGTGAGGGGAGCTCGTCCAGGGTGGAGGGCAGGGATTTATTATAGATGGACGTGGCTTGGTTGGCGCAAGACAGGGGTGAGATCTTTTCATAGAGGTGGTCCGTAGCAGAATAGAGGAGAGAAGGGGTGAGGTGGCGAAGGTTTCTACGGGTGAAGGTTAGGCGATTGGAGGGAAAGGTGGTGGAAGACAGGGAGATAGAGAAACTAATAAGGTGGTGGTCAGAGAGAGGAAAAGGACTGTTGGAGAAGTTGCATGGAGCACATAGGTAGGAGAAGACAAGGTCGAGGGTTTTTCCATCAGAGTGAGTAGGAGCCCTGTACCCATTGCTTCAGGTCCAATGAGGAGGTTAGACTAAGAAGTTTCAAAGTAGCAGGAGTGTTTGTATTAACCGGAATGTTGAAGTCACAGAGAAGGATTGTGGGAATTTCAGAAGAGAGAAAGTAGGGTAGCCAGGCAGAAAACTCATCAAGGAAAGCCGACAACAGTCCAGGAGGCCGGTAGATCACAGCAATTCTTAGATAGGTTGGAGAGAATAGACGCATACAGTGGTCTTCAAATGATGAGAGGGAAAGAGAGAGAGGAGTGTGAATAACCTGGAAGGTGCTCTGTGGGGACAGGAGGAATCCCACTCCACCTCCCTTGCATCTATTAGGCCTAGGGGAGTGAGTCCAGAGAAGACCGCTGTGGGAGAGGGAAGCAGGAGAAGGAGTGTCAGATTCATGAAGCCAGGTTTTGGTGACAGCAAATAGATTAAAGGAATTAGTGATAAAAAAGGTTGTGAACAGCGGTGAGTTTGTTGCAGACAGAGCGGGCATTCCAGAGGGCACAGGAGAAGGGGGGATTGGTATTGGGAAGAAGGGGAATGGAGACTAAATTGTATAGATTGCAACTACTGCCAGAGGGTGTGGGATGATGGGTGTGTTGGGTACAGTTGAAGGGAGGCCCATCTATGGCGTGAGCAGTGCTTACCTCCCAGCAACAGGCGGTGGCTTCTCCGGAATCTCCTCATGGCGGCCGTGCGTCTCCTCCCTCCTCCTCCCAGGCCAATAAGATCGCTTCTTCTCTCGGCAAATCAGGAACCGGGTTTCAAGACCCACGTCCTGATTGGCTGGGAGGAAAATCAGTGTGACAAAAGCGAATATTCATTCGCTATTGTCACACAAATGGGTGGGCTCTGGGCACAGTGCTCTGCGCTTGAGCCCTTTCCTTCTTAAAGCCTATTAGAGCCTCTGGCTCTAATCACATACTTCAAAATAAAAAAAACCCCTTTGGAATCCATGCGCCCGGTGCCTCACATGTACATTTGGGGGGCCGGATGCATGGATAGGAGGACGACGCCCCTGGGCCCCTAATGGACTGTCCGCCACTGGATCTAGCACATACGATTGCTACACAAGTCATATTATAATTGAATGTTATTATATTGCCTCGTCACCCTTAAAAACCCGTACCACCATGCTACAAAAATGACGTGGAATGGGTTACAAATCAGCAGGCGTTACTGCTCGCTGTGCGCAAAGGGGGAGGGGAGTATATTTTCTGCCGCTGCCCTAAGAGGAGTAATTGGGGGGGATTTAAAAATTTGGCTCAACTATGTGTTTTTACTGCCCCTCCTTAGTGTAAACATGCAAAGTAGCATTTTAATTTATAACATTTTCAGCCCAAAACCACATCATTTCCTGAAGAGTCGTCCACATTCATCCGTCTGATGTAAATATTTCGCCTTTCTTACTCCAGGAAACCAATGTTTTAGGCTTTAAAGGACCTCGAAAAATGAGTGTGATTATTCCAGGGATGAACATGGACCACGAAAGAGTTTCTATAAGACCAAGAAATGTGAGTGCTTAGCTCTGTCCTGCAAGGATTTCTTTCTACAATTCTTGCATTGTGAGGGGTTCCCACCATCCCTGTGCTGAGTCCCCAGGTCTGTACACCCGCTATGCCCATTATGAGGGGTTCCCACCATCCCTGTGCTGAGTCCCCAGGTCTGTACACCTGCTATGCCCATTATGAGGGGTTCCCACCACCCCTGTGCTGAGTCCCCAGGTCTGTACACCCACTGTGCCCATTATGAGGGGTTCCCACCATCCCTGTGCTGAGTTCCTGGGTCTGTACACCTGCTGTGCCCATTATGAGGGGTTCAGATCATCCCTGTGCTGAGTTCCTGAGTCTGTACACCCGCTGTGCCCATTATGGGGGGTTCCCACCATCCCTGTTCTGAGTTCCTGAGTCTGTACACCCGCTGTGCTCATTATGAGGGGTTCAGACCATCCCTGTGCTGAGTTCCTGGGTCTGTACACCCGTTGCCCATTATGAGGGGTTCCCACCATCCCTGTGCTTAGTCCCCAGGTCTGTACACCCACTGCCCATTATGAGGGGTTCCTACCATCCCTGTGCTGAGTTCCCGGGTCTGTACACCCGCTGTGCCCATTATGAGGGGTTCCCACCATCTATGTGCTGAGTTCCCGGGTCTGTACACCTGCTGTGCCCATTATGAGTGGTTCCCACCATCCCTGTTCTGAGTTCCTAGGTCTGTATGCCCGCTGTGCCCATTATGAGGGGTTCAGATCATCCCTGTGCTGAGTTCCTGGGTCTGTACACTTGATATGCCCATGATGAGGGGTTCCCACCATCCCTGTGCTGAGTTCCCAGGTCTGTACACCTGCTGTGCCCATTATGAGGGGTTCCCACCATCTATGTGCTGAGTTCCCGGGTCTGTACACCCACTGTGCCCATTATGAGGGGTTCCCACCATCCCTGTGCTGAGTCTCCAGGTCTGTACACCCGCTGTGCCCATTATGAGGGGTTCCCACCATCCCTGTGCTGAGTCCCCAGGTCTGTACACCCACTGTGCCCATTATGAGGGGTTCCCACCATCCCTGTGCTGAGTTCCCGGGTCTGTACACCTGCTGTGCCCATTATGAGGGGTTCCCACCATCCCTGTGCTGAGTTCCTGGGTCTGTACACCCGCTGTGCCCATTATGAGGAGTTCCTACCATCCCTGTGCTGAGTTCCCAGGTCTGTACACCCGCTGTGCCCATTATGAGGGGTTCCCACCATCCCTGTGCTGAGTTCCAGGGTCTGTACACCCGCTGTGCCCATTATGAGGGGTTCTGGGCCAGGAGAGGGCTTTGTCTCTTCCATTCATTGTGGTTCTTTTTGCAGGAACATGAGACACTTCTCTCTCGATGGCAGAATAAGAGCACGGAGAGCGTCATAGAACTGCATAACAAAACGCCCGTCTGGAATGATGACACCCAGTCCTACGTCCTGAATTTCCATGGCCGCGTCACGCAGGCTTCTGTGAAGAATTTTCAAATTATACACGACAACGACCGTAAGTGCCCACAGCCGACACCACTGCTTTGACCTCTCTTCTATTTCCTGTGCGATGTTTAGTTTTTCTCGGTATAAAGTGCAGCTGTCATTAAAATGTGAGAAGGGCCATCGCACATTCCTACTATCAGCGGCAAACAAAGCGGTTCGGAGCTCGGTGGGTGCCGGGGGTGCAATAAATACAAATAGAATGCCCAGCGTGCTGAGCATCCAGTAATGTCCTCCGCGTGCCTCCTTGCAGGCTGACAAATTCCCCAAATGTCTCCCACTAATGTTTACTAAGACAAGAGAACTCCTTCTTTACTGGGTTCTCTGCATGCTGGCCGGTTTCTAATTTTTGCAATTAATCATTAGTTTAGGCAAGAGACAGAGAGATACAAAGTAACATTGTTTATAAACATTGATCAGTCAGGAGATAGAGAGATACAAAGTAACATTGTTTATAAACATTGATCAGACTGGAGATAGAGAGATACAAAGTAACATTGTTTATAAACATTGATCAGACAGGAGATAGAGAGATACAAAGTAACATTGTTTATAAACATTGATCTGACGGAAGATAGAGAGATACAAAGTAACATTGTTTATAAACATTGATCAGACAGGAGATAGAGAGATACAAAGTAACATTGTTGCTATTTTATTTCTCTTTCAGCGGACTACATTGTCATGCAGTTTGGCCGCGTAGCGGAAGACGTGTTTACAATGGACTACAATTACCCCATGTGCGCCCTGCAGGCGTTTGCCATAGCCCTCTCCAGCTTTGACAGCAAACTGGCCTGCGAGTAACCAGGAGAAGAAAAAAAGAAAAGAAAAGAAACACGGCCGCCTACTTGTGTCTTACTCTCCCTGGGCCCAAAAGACTTTGCTCATGCGGTGTATTTTGTTCTGTTGCCATACGTGAAGAGGAGGAGGGGAAATGTTGTGCTCACACACGGCTATATTTCTATTTCCAGGAAGTCTTTTTTTGTAAATAGGCGAACGGCCGCTCGCTTGGCGTCTTGTAGGACTCTCATTGGGGAACGGTCGCGGTCGTCATATTTTTGTATTTGTTTTTCGTCGGGGAGGTTGGTGGGTTTGGTGAGGGGGAACTCAGAGCTTTAACCAAACCCACAGCCAGGGGATGCATTGCCCCCCCGACTTGCTAAGCAGCTGAACCCCCTCTGCGATCTGTTTAGTAAGGCGAGGAGAACCGTCTGCCCTCCAGCCGCTGAGGAACTACAAGGCTCAGCAACTGGACGGCTCCTTTATACTTTCTTTTCCTTTACAACAGGACCGGGAAACCCGCAACAAACAAAACCCTCGTGTGAAAGAACTCCTGATAACCTTTGTATCAAATTTTATATAGAAAATGATAAATTTTTTATCCTGCTGCTGATGGCCAGGCAAACTCTACCCCCTGGACGTGAATCAGAGGGTGCCAGGAATTTTATCGGGCACTTTGTGTTGAATGTTACAAGTTTTAAACACTGGACGCTTTTACCCCACAGCCCAATCGCTCCGCTCATTTTGGTTACTTGGGTGCTGGAAAGTATTTTATAATGGTTTTGGGTGGCAAATTGGGTGAGAAGGGTGACGCGTCTCATCCTCTGGGTTGCTTTGTGTGTCCATAAAACAGTCACTCTTACAGTTTATGGGCACCTGACCACCACTGCTACTATATTACTGATCGTATGTGACCACCCTTCCAATAATGGAGTTCAGGGGTCTCCATTGAAGGGTGCTGTTAGCACTCCATCATCCAAAGACATTGTAGCCAATTGTGCTCCTCCAGCCTTGTGGTAACAGTTTGGTTAAGACCCTTTTCTGTTGTACCATGACTGTGCCCCGTGTACAAAGCCAGCTCCATAAAGACATGGTGTGACCAGTTTGGTGTAGAGGAACCCGAGTGTCCTGCACAGAGCCCTGACCTCAATCCTACAGAAAATCTCTGAGATGAATTGAAACAAGCCAGGTTTTTTTTATCCAACATCTTCATAAAGACATGGTTTGATCAACTGGATGTTGATGGTGATTCCGGGCTTCTTGTCTAACACCCTTTTCTGTTCCAGCATGACTGTGCTCCTGTGTATAAAGCCAGCTCCATAAAGACATGGTTTGACCAGGTGGTGTAGAGGAACCTGAGTGTCCTGCACAGAGCCTTGACCTCAATCCTACAGAAAACTTTTGAGATGCATTGAAAAAAGCCAGGTCTTCTCATCCAACATCTCCATAAAGACATGGTTTGACCAACTTGATGTGGAGGAACGCGAGTGTCCTGCACAGAGCCCTGACCCCAACCAAGTTACTCTTCTGGACCGAAAAAAGTTA
>BLSH010248093.1:2707-20005 GCA_018402905.1 Glandirana rugosa | reverse complement strand
ACAGTGGACCCGAGGACGCAACAGTGGACCCGAGGAAGGAGCCCAGTTGACAACGCAGGAGCCCAGGTGACAACGCAGGAGCCCAGGTGACAACGCAGGAGCCCAGGTGACAATCTGACAACGCAGGAGCCCAGTTGACAACGCAGGAGCCCAGGTGACAACGCAGGAGCCCAGGTGACAATCTGACAACGCAGGCGCCCAGGTGACAATCTGACAACGCAGGCGCCCAGGTGACAATCTGACAACGCAGGAGCCCAGTTGACAACGCAGGAGCCCAGATGACAACGCAGGAGCCCAGATGACAACGCAGGAGCCCAATCTGAATGCATTGACAGAACGTTGTCACCCCATGACAAGAAGTGCCTGAACATCAACCTCCATGGCAGGATCACCGGGGATTTTTTTAGGCCCCTATTCAAGTCTGAGCGGCACTGCGGCGTCGTGTATTTAGCACTTTTTTGAGAATTTTTTATATTGCGCTTTTGGAGCGGCTCATTCATTCGCTAACATAAGCTCCTGTGTCAGATTTTGGCGTTTTGTGGCGGGCACTTTTGTGCGCTTTCCATGTGACAAAACACACAGAAAAATGCGCGATGGCCCCCTGCAGTGAGAGAACGGAGGTCGGTGTAAGTAAACATGGATCTCCGTTCTCATAGAGGGGGAAGGGCGGTGATCACAGGCTTCCTCTATATGGAAGCCATGATCACTCCCCTCCCCCTGCCAGCCCAGCCCCCATACAGTTAGAACACACTGAGGTAACACTGTTAACCCTTAGAGTGCCCCCTGCAGGTTAACCCCTTCACTGCCAATGGCATTTACACAGTAATCAATGCATTTTTATAGCACCGATCACTGTATGAATGCCAATGGTCCTAAAAAAGTGTCAAAATGATCCGACATGTCCGCCCCAATATCGCAGTACCGCTAAAAATCGCAGATCACCGCCATTACTAGTAAAAAATAAAAAAACCCAGAAATTAATTCTCATCATCCTTAAACGCAGCAACTTTTGCGCAAACCAATCAATAAACGCCGACTGCGATTTTTTTTACCAAAAATATGAGAAAGAATAAAAATCGGCCAAAACCGATGAAAAAAATGTTTTTTTATATATTTTTTTTTTTGGATTTGTATTTTATCAAAAAGTAAGAAATTTGGGTTTTTTTGCAAAATTCTCGCTCTTCTTTTGTTTACAGCGGCGATCAGAAATGACGCAGAGGGGGTCAAATACCCCCAAAAGAAAGCTCTGTTTGTGGGAAAAAAGGACGCAATTTTTTTTTGGGTACAACGACCGCACGACCGCGCAATTGTCAGTTAAAGTGACGCAGCGCCGAATCGCAAAAAGTGCTCTGGTCCTAAAGTGTGAAATCCTTCCAGGGCCGAAGGGGTTAACAACCAATGAGTCATCAGCTGCCAATGTATTTTTTACAGCTAAAAAATAAAAATAAAGCGCCGGTTAAAAAATAAAAAACAGCGTGGGTCTGGTGTGAATTTGGAGGGGAACCCCACGTTAAACATTTTTTAAAAAAAAACGTCATGGGGGTCCCCCCCAAAATCTGTACCAGATGCGCCACTTTACAGGCAGATTAAGGGGACCCCCCAGGCACTGTATTTAACCACTTAGGGACCCGGCCTATCTTTTACACTTGGTGTTTACAAGTTAAAACCAAATTTATTTTTTTGCTAGAAAATTACTTAGAACCCCCAGACGTTATATATAATTTTTTCAGGCACCCTAGAGAATAAAATGGCGGTCGTTGCAATACTTTATGTCGCACCGTATTTGAGCAGCGGTCTAACAAACGCAATTTTTTGGGGAAAAAAATACACTTTTTTTAATTAAAAAAAAATTAAGAAAACGTCAGCCCAATATTTTTTAATACCGTGAAAGATGAAGTCACGCTGAGTAAATTGATACCCAACATGGCACTCTTCAAAACTGCGCCCGCTCGCGGAATGGCGACAAACTTTGGCACTTAAAAATCTCCATCGGCGACGTTTTAACCACTTCAGCCCCGGAAGGATTTCCAGCTTTAGGACCGGAGCCCTTTTTGCGATTCGGCGCTGCGTCGCTTTAACTGACAATTGCGCGGTCGTGCGACGTTGCACCCAAACTAAATTTGCGTCCTTTTTTTCCCACAAATAGAGCTTTCTTTTGGTGGTATTTGATCCCCTCTGCGTCATTTCTGATCGCCGCTATAAACAAAAGAAGAGCAACAATTTTGCAAAAAAAAAAACAAATTTCTTACTTTTTGCTAAAATACAAATCCAAAAAAAAATATAAAAAAACATTTTTTTCACCGTTTTTGGCCGATTTATATTCTTCCTCATATTTGTGATAAAAAAAATCGCAATCGGCATTTATTGATTGGTTTGCGCAAAAGTGGTCGCGTTTACGGATGATGAGAATTCATTTTTGGGGTTTTTATTTTTTTTTATTTTTTACTAGTAATGGCGGCGATCTGCGATTTTTAGCGGTACTGCGATATTGGGGCTGACATGTCGGAACGTTTTGACACTTTTTTGGGACCATTGGCATTTATACAGCGATCAGTGCTATAAAAATGCACTGATTACTGTGTAAATGCCATTGGCAGTGAAGGGGTTAACCTGCAAGGGGCGCTCTAAGGGTTAACTGTGTTCCCTGGGCGTTCTAACTGTAGGGGGACTGCCCTAGCTGGGGAAGGGAAGTGATCACAGTCCTTCCCCCTCTCACAGAACGGAGGTCCGTGTTTACCTCCGTTCATTCACTCCGGGGGGGGGGCATCGCGGGTAGCCGGCGGCAATCGAAGCCGCCGCACCTGCTCCCTGGCCCCCCCCGAACACAGTGAGCTCACTAGGCTCTGTATCGCGGCCGCCGTCGTGTGACGGCGTTTCGCGTTACAGAGCCACTCTGTCGCCGTCACTTGCCGATCAGCCGTCGGCAAGTGGTTAAAAAAATTCTACAGGTTAGCAGTTTAGAGTTACAGAGGAGGTGTAGCGCTAGAATTATCGCTCTCGCTCTAACGATTGTGGCGATACCTCACACGTGTGGTTTGAACACCGTTTTCATATGCGGGCGCGACTTTATGTGTTCGTTCGCTTCTGCGCGCCAGCTCGGCGGGACGGGGCGCTTTACTTTTTTTTTCTCTCTATTTTATTTTTACCCTATCCTTTCGAAAAAAAAAATTGGCTCACTTTTATTCCTATTTCAAGGAATGTAAACATCCCTTATAAAAGAAAAAAAAAAGCATGACAGGGCCTCTTTAATGTGAGATCCGGGGTCCAAAAAGACCCCAGATTTTAGATTTACACTTAAATGCAATAATAATAAAAAAAAATTGTCCCTTTAAGGCCATTGGGCGGAAGTGACGTTTTGACGTCGCTTCGGTCATTCAATGTTATGGAGCCGAGTGGGGGGCCATCGTTCTCTCACTTGACTTCCTGCCTCTCAGGGGACAGCGTCGGATCGTCTCCGCCACTGCCGACGGATCCGGTAAGTGGCGGAGACGACCGGGACGCGGCGAGAGGGGGGGGGGGTGGTGGGCACCTCTCCCGCCACCGATAAAAGTGACCCCGCAGCAAATCCGCGGTGGAGAGCACTTTTAACATAAAGCGGACTGCCCGCCGCAAAGTACCGCCGCATAACGACAGCGGGCGCTCCGTAAGCGGTTAAAGGAATTTTTCATTTTTATTGTTGCACTTTAAGCTTCATTATTATCACTGCTCCTAAAAAGAAATGATTGTTTTTCAAAAAAAATGTTTTATTGATACCCCCAGGGCAGTACCCGGACCCCCATACCAACGCTGTATCTTGGCCTAGGCCAACAAGGCCCAGGCCTAGGGCGGCACTTTGCAGGGGGGCAGCACAAAAACAGTCCCCGCCGGCTTGCAATTGTAGTGCTGCCAGTATGATAATACAGGCAGGGCCACCATCGGAGGGGGACAACCCATATATATGTGGGGGTCCGGGCATCCTGAAGGGCCAAGGCGGCAGGCCCCAACCAATGAGTTGTTGGGTGGGCAGCCGGCGTTCCGCAACTGTGGGGGGGGGGGCACGAGTTTAGTCAGGCCTAGGGCAGCACAAAACCTAAATACACCACTGCCCCATACCCCTTTTTATTGCCAATTACTGGCATATAAGCCTTCAAAATGGGCACTTTTGATTTTTCCTTTTCGGCCCCCATAGACTTCAATGGGGTTCGCTGTTGGGGGTCAGAACATTTCCCGTGTTCGGGAGTTCTGGGCGGCGCTCGGCCCGTCCTTATTGTCCTTTATTTTGATACAATTTCAGGTCTTGCAATGCTGATTTCCTTCACATACAGTGAGGGGAAAAAGTATGTGCCCCCTGCTGATTTTGTAGGTTTGCCCGCTGACAAAGAAACGATCGGCCAATAATTTTAATGGTCGGTTTATTATAACAGCGAGAGACGGAATAACAACAGAAATATCCAGAAAAACGCATTTCACAAAAGTTATAAATTGATTTGCATTTTAATGAGTGAAATAAATATTTGATCTCCTATCAATCAGCGAGATTTCTGGCTCCCAGGTGGCTTCTATACAGGCAATGAGCTGAGATTAGGAGTTCTCTCTTATAGGGAGTGCTCCTAATCTCAGCTTAGTTATAAATTGATTTCCGTTTTTGCAAATCATGACTTAGTAGTTGGTGGGGAAACCCTTGTTGGCCATCACAGAGGTCGGACGTTTCTTGTAGTCGGCCACCAGGCTTGCAGACATCTCAGGAGGGATTTTCTCCTCTTTGCAGATCTCCAAGTCATTGAGGTTTCCAGGCTGACGTTTGGTAACTCCAACCTTCAGCTCCCCCCACATATTTTCTATAGGATTAAGGTCTGGAGACAGGGCTAGGCCACTCCAGGACCTTAATTTGCTTCTGCTTGAGTCACTCCTTTGTTGCCTTGGCCGTGTGTTTTGGGTCATTGTCATGCTGGAAGACCCATCCATGACCCATTTTCAATGCCCTGGCTGAGGGAAGGAGGTTCTCACCCAAAATTTGATGGTCCATGGCCCCGTCCATCTTCCCTTTGATGCGGTGAAGTTGTCCCCTTAACAGAAAAACCCCCAAAGCATAAAGTTTCCCTCTCCATGTGTGACGGTGGGGATGGAGTTCTTGGGGTCATAGGCAGCATTCCTCCTCCTCCAAACACGGCGAGTTGAGTTGATGCCAAAGAGCTGGATTTTGGTCTCCTCTGCCCACAGCACTTTCACCCAATCCTCCTCTGAATCATTTAGATGTTCATTTGAAAACTTCAGTACATGAGCTTTCTCCAGCAGAGGGACCTATTGGGCGCTGCAGGATTTCAGTCACGGTGCGGTGTTACCAATCGTTATCTTGGTCTCTATGGTCCCAGCTGAGATCAGTGAAGATTCTCCTGTGTAGTTCTGGGAGATTCCTCACCGTTCTCCATGATCATTGAACCCCACGAGGGGAGATCTTCCATGGAGCCCCAGACCGAGGGAGGTGACCGTTATTTTGTGTTTCTTCCATTTGTGAAAAATCCCACCAACTGTCACCTCTCACCAAGCTGCTTGGCGAGGGTCTTGTAGCCCCCATTCCAGCCTTGTGTAGCTCTACAATCTTCTCCCCGACCTTCTTCTTTGGTCTTGGCCATGGTTTCCACCTCCATGTGTGACGGGGGGGGTGGAGTTCTTGGGGTCATAGGCAGCATTCCTCCTCCTCCAAACACAGCGAGTTGAGTTGATGCCAAAGAGCTGGATTTTGGTCTTCTCTGCCCACAGCACTTTCACCCAATCCTCCTCTGAATCATTCAGATGTTCATTAGAAAACTTCACACGGGCTTTACATGGGCTTTCCTCAGACGGGCTGTACATGGGCTTTCCTCAGACGGGCTGTACATGGGCTTTCCTCAGACGGGCTGTACATGAGCTTTCCTCAGACGGGCTGTACATGGGCTTTCCTCAGATGGGCTGTACATGAGCTTTCCTCAGACGGGCTGTAGATGTGCTTTCCTCAGACGGGCTGTACATGAGCTTTCCTCAGACGGGCTGTACATGGGCTTTCCTCAGACGGGCTGTACATGAGCTTTCCTCAGACGGGCTGTACATGTGCTTTCCTCAGACGGGCTGTACATGTGCTTTCCTCAGACGGGCTGTACATGGGCTTTCCTCAGACGGGCTGTACATGTGCTTTCCTCAGACAGGCTGTACATGGGCTTTCCTCAGACGGGCTGTACATGTGCTTTCCTCAGACGGGCCGTACATGGGCTTTCCTGAGCAGGGGGACCTTGCGGGGGCTGCAGGATTTCAGTCACGGTGCGGTGTTTTCTTGGTCTCTATGGTCCCAGCTGAGATCAGTGAAGATTCTCCTGTGTGGTTCTGGGAGATTCCTCACCGTTCTCCATGATCATTGGAACTCCACAAGGGGAGATCTTGCATGGAGCCCCAGACCGAGGGAGATGACCGTTATTTTGTGTTTCTTCCATTCACCAAGCTGCTTGGCGAGGGTCTTGTAGCCCCCATTCCAGCCTTGTGTAGCTCTACAATCTTCTCCCTGACCTCCTTGGACAGCTCTTTGGTCTCGGCCATGGTGGAGAGATTGGAATCTGATTGGTTGATTGATTGATTGATTGATTGATTGCTTCTGTGGAGAGGAGTCTTCTATACAGGTAACAAGCTGAGATTAGGAGCACTCCCTTAAAGCCCCGTTCACACAGGGGCGACTGTCGCTCCGACTTGAGTCGCCCCAAGTCGCTTGACATCTGAAATCCCATTGAAATGAATGGGAGCCGTCTTTATGTGCGCTACTAAGTCGTTCCGACTTCAGAAAAAAGTTCCTGCGCGACTCAAGGCGAATTCTATCCGACTTGTGCCCATAGAAATCAATGGAAGTCGCCCACAAGTCGGATCCCCCATCTTAATGCAAGCGACTTTACAGTGAAAAGAATAGAATTTATGTTTGGGGCAGCCCCTCCCTCCCTTCTCTGATTGGCCACAGGCAAAGTCGCCTGGCATAGGTCGCGCTGCAATTGCCTAGCAAAGTTGCGCCAAGTCGGATCGCCCCCCTGTGTGAATGCAGCTTAAGAGAGAACTCCTAATCTCAGCTCCTTACCTGTATAGAAGACACCTGGGAGCCAGAAATCTCACTGATTGATTGGAGATCAAATATTTATTTCACTCATTAAAATGCAAATCAATTTATGACTTTTGTGAAATGCGTTTTTCTTGATATTTTTGTTGTTATTCCGTTTCTCGCTGTTATAATAAACCGACCATTAAAATTACAGACCAATCGTTTCTTTGTCAGCGGGCAAACCTACAAAATCAGCAGGGGGGCACATACTTTTTCCCCCTCTAATACTTTTTTTCTTCCCATCGATGACCGGACTTTCTCCCTGAGCTCTGCGGCCCCCCCACCATCTCGCAGATTCTTTCATAGTAACAATGTAATAACGATTATTTTCTGCGGGCGCTGAGCGCGCCATTCAATGGACTCTCCGCATTCAGACCGTTTTCTGGCAGGACTGTAATTTCTTCTTAAATCTCTTCCTCCAGCTGATTCAGAACGTTTCCATTAAGTGCAAAAGTATTCACAACCCCGGAAAGTGAATTATCGTCACGCCGGACATCTGTTATGGGGGCAGATTGTATTATGCCCATCCGCGGCCCCCCCCTGGAGGGGGGGAGGGGTATTTCTATAGAGTGCAGATTGCCGGCGATGCGTCCGATTTGACCCCCCATTATATTATTGATGTGGCCCAGCAGCTGGCATCCATTAGCCCCCAGGATCCACGTTTTATTTTTACATAGAAGAGTAAAAAATGAAAAGAAAATCCCCCCCCTCAATCGCCACAATGTAACAAAACACATTTACTTTTGCTTTCAGGGTTTAAAATGAGCAACTTAATAATAATAGGCGGGAAGTCATTCGGTGGCCATTATCTCATAACCGCTATTTTACCCCAATTGCTGAAAAACTGGACGGTGTACGAGGTGTGGAGGGTCACAGCGGGCAACCACAAGACCCAAGAGCTAACACCTACCCATGCACTCTGCTGTCCACATGGGTCTGACCCGAGCTCCTGAACTAAACTATGTTGTCAAAAGTATTGGGACGCCTGCCTTTACACGCACATGAAATTTAATGGCATGCCAGCCTTAGTCTGTAGGGTTCAATATTGGGTTGGCCCACCCTTTGCAGCTATAACAGCTTCACCTCTTCTGGGAAGGCTGTCCACAAGGTTTATGAGTGTCTATTTGACCGTTCTTCCAGAGGTCAGGCACTGATGTTGGACGAGAAGGCCTGGCTCGCAGTCTTGGCTCTAATTCATCCCAAAGGTGTTCTATCCAGTGGCGGCCCATGCATTGTGGGCGCACGGGCAACGCCCCCCCATCCCTGCTGCCGCCTCCGCCTATCCATGCGCCCGGCCCCTTTCATGGGATGGGGCGGGTGGGGGTGTGTCTTTTGAAGCACCGATTAGAGCCAGAGGCTATAATAGGCTTCAAAAGAGGGTGGGCTGGGGACGCAGAGAATGTGCCACGATCCCACCCAATGGTGTGGCCATAGCAACTGAATTTTCGCTATTTTCACACGAAAGTTCCTCCCTGCCAATCAGGAGGCGGGTCGTGAGACGTGTTTCCCGATTGGCCAAAGCGTCAGGCAATTCTATTGGATGCCTAACTTTGGAGAAACAGAGAGGAGACGGAAGAGGTCATGGGAGGAGCGGACACCGGAGCCCTAGATCAGGTAGGCTGGTGGAGGGGGGTGATGTCTGTCAGTCCCGTTTGGCGGGCCCCGCGGGGGTGCAGCCTGGAGGGGGTTGCTTGTTTGCCGCCCCCCCAAAGGAAAACCCCACCAGCCACCACTGTTCTATCGGGTTGGGGTCAGGACTCTTTATGGACCTTGCTTTGTGCAGTGGTCCAAACCATTTGGTGGAGGGGGGATTATGGTGTGGGGATTGTATTTCAGGGGTTGGGCTTGGCCCATTAGTTCCAGTGAAGGGAACTCTTAAGGCGTCAGCACACCAAGTCATTTTGGACAATTTCATGCACTCAACTTTGTGGGAAGAGTTTGGGGATGACCCCTTCCTGTTCCAACATGACTGCCCACCACTGCACAAAGCAAGGTCCATAAAGACATGGATGAGTGAATTTGGGGTGGAGGAACTTATCTGGCAGTCAAGGTGGGAGCATGAAATTGTCCAAAATGCCTTGGTATTCTGACGCCTTAAGAGTTCCCTTCACTGGAACTAAGGGGCCAAGCCCAACCCCTGAAAAACAACCCCACACCATAATTCCCCCTCCACCAAATGGTTTGGACCACTGCACAAAGCAAGGTCCATAAAGACATGGATGAGCGACTTTGGGGTGGAGGAACTTGACTGTCCTGACCTCAACCCGATAGATCACCTTTGAATTAGAGCGGAGACTGCGAGCCAGGCCTTCTCATCCAACATCAGCGCCTGACCTCACAAATGCTCTTCTGGAAGAACGGTCAAACATTCCCATAGACACTCCTAAACCTTGTGGGTGGCCTTCCCAGAAGAGTTTCAATAGCTGCAAAGGGAGGGCCAACTCAATATTGAACCCTACAGACTAAGACTTGCGTGCCATTAAAGTTCATGTGCGTGTAAAGGCAGGCGTCCCAATACTTTTATGTAGGGTTAAAGAAACAGCGCTTGCTATAGTAAATTCACCTACTGCTGTAAGGGTTTCCAATACCTGCTTGTGAGGTTTTGGTTTAAATTGCATGCTATATAAGGTGCAAACTAAATATAAATATATTAAAGTGCAGTCGTATTATGAAATGCGTGCCAATAATATGTGGGAATCATTAAATCAAAACCATCATCCTTAAGTGTCCTAGGCGATAACTCTAATAAAATCCTCGGTGTGCAATACACATAATACAATGCAACAGAAATTGTCCAATTTTTAAAGTGCTTTACAGTGCTCTAAAGTGATTCCATGGTAGTCCTAGGCTTAGACCACCATTGATAAGTTCCTAATGAGCCGTTCACATAATATAGTGCAACAAAAATGTCCAATATTTAACCCCTTCCTTACTGGGCACTTAAACCCCCCTCCTGCCCGAACCAATTTTCAGTTTTCAGCGCTGTCGCTCTTTGAATGACAATTGTGCGGTCATGCGGCCTTGTACCCAAACAAAATTTGCGTCCTTTTTCCCCCACAAATAGAGCTTTCTTTTGGTGGTATTTGATCCCCTCTGCGTCATTTCTGATCGCCGCTATAAACAAAAGAAAAGCGACAATTTTGCATAAAAAACAATATTTTTTACTTTTTGCTATAATAAATATCCAAAAATAAAAAATAAAAAAACTAATTTATTCCTCAGTTTTGGCCGATTTATATTCTTCTACATATTTTTGGTAAAAAAAAAAATCGCAATCGGCGTTTATTGATTGGGTTGCGCAAAAGTTATAGCATTTACAAACTATGGACATTGATTTATGGCGTTTTTATTTATTTATTTTTTTTTACTGGTAATGGCGGCGATCTGTGATTTTTATCGGGACTGCGATATCGGGGCGGACATTTTTGACACATTTTTGGGACCAATGACATTTATACAGCGATCAGAAATTTAAATGTCCACTGATTACTGTATAAATGTCATTGGCAGTGAAGGGGTTAACCAGCAGGGGGCAGTGAAGGGGTTAACAATGTTCCCTGGCTGTGTTCTAACTGTGGGGGGGAGGGGCTGGTCGGGACATAACAGATCTAACTGATCCCAGTGACAGGGATCAGTAGATCTGTTGTGTCCCATTCACAGAACGATGAACCGCCGTGTTTACTTCGGCGGTTCCCCGTTCCTCCTCTCTGAAAGGAGATCGCGGGTCTCCGGTGGACATCGGGTCCGCCCGACCCGCAGGCACGCTCCCGCGGGCGCGAGCGGCGCGTGCACGTGCCGCTCGCGCCCGCGGGAGCTCGCCCAGCACGAGCCAAATGGGAGGACGTCTATTGACGTCCTCCCGGCATTTTAGAGCCGCGCTGTAGCCGTCATTCGGCTATGGCGCGGGTGGGAGGAGGTTAAGGTGCTTTACGGTGCTCTAAGTGATCCAGTGCCTTTTGAAAACTTGGTGTCCTTATTTACAAGTGTCTTGATAATGCTCACACTGTGTTCAATAACCCTGTGAGGGGTTAGGTGGTGTAAGATTCTGCACTTACCGGATTCTGTTGACTCCCTGGGACCAATCCTTTTCAATTTATTCATAAATGATTTGGAGGACGGGGTGAAGAGCTCAATCTCAATATCTGCGGATGATACCAAGCTAAGCAGGGCAATAAACTCTCCACAGGATGTGGAAACCTTGCAAGAAGATCTGAATAAATTAATGGGGTGGGCAGACAAGTGGCAAATGAGATTTAACGTAGAAAAATGTAAGGTAATGCATTTGGGTACCAAGAACAAGAACGCTAACTACTCACTAGGGCAGGGGTAGGGAACCTGCGGCTCTCCAGCTGTTGTAGAACTACATTTCCCATCATGCCTCAGGGAGTGATTGTATCCATCAGCCTTGCAATGCCTCATGGGAAATGTAGTTCTACAACAGCTGGAGAGCCGCAGGTTCCATACCCCTGCACTAGGGGGGAGAACCTCTGGGGGAACCTAGGATGGAAAAAGACCTAGGGGTCCTAGTAGGGAACAGGCTCAGCAGTGGCATGCAATGCCAAGCTGCTGCAAGCAAAGCTAACAAAGTGTTGGCATAAAGAAAGGGATCAACTCCAGGGATAAATCAATAATTCTCCCACTATACAAGTCTCTGGTGAGGCCGTACAGTTCTGGGCGCCGGTCCTCAGGAAGGATGTCCAGGTATTGAAAGGGTTCAGAGAAGGGCCACAAAGCTAATTAAGGCATTGGAAGACCTAAGTTATGGGGAAAGATTACAGCACTGAACTTCTTCTCTCTGGAGAAAAGACGCTTGAGAGGGGAGATGATTTCAATGTACAAATACTGTACTGGTGACCCCACTATAGGGACAAAACTATTCAGTGCAAGGGAGTTCACAAAGACACGCGGCCATTCACTAAGAATAGAGGAAAGGCCGTTTAACCTTAAAATTCGTAGAGGGTTCTTTACGGTAAGAGTAGTGAGGATGTGGAATTCTCTTCCACAAGCAGTGGTCTCTGCCGGGAGTGTAGATACATTCAAAAAACTATTAGATGCACACCTAAGGGACCAAAGCATTGAGGGATATACAATGTAATACTGACATGAAAGCACACACAGAGGTTGGACTTGATGGACTTGTGTCTTTTTTCAACCTCACTGACTATGTAACTCCCACAGTCATACGACCTGAGAGTCAACCTGCGCTTGCGGTCTATCAGTGTGAGCATTTTCAAGACACTTGTAAATAAGGACACAAAGTTTTCAAAAGGCACTGGATCACTTAGAGCACCGTAAAGCACCTTAAATATTGGACATTTTTGTTGCACTATATTATGTGAACGGCTCATTCAGAACTTATGAATGGTGGTCTAAGCCTAGGACGACCACGGAATCACTTTAGAGCACTGTAAAGCACTTTAAAAATTGGACAACTTCTGTTGCATTGTATTATGTGTATTGCACACCGAGGATTTTATTAGAGTTATCGCCTAGGACACTTAGGCTGCATTCACACAGGGGCGACCCGACTTTGACGCGACTTTGCTAGGCAAATTCAGCGCGACTTTCAGCGCGACTTTCAGCGCGACTTCCAGCGCGACTTCCAGGGACTTGAGGCGACTTTACAACACGACTTTTTCCAGGCGACTTTGCCTTGACCAATCAGAAAAGGGAGGGAGGGGGTTGCCTAACAATAAATTCTATTCTTTTCACTACAAAGTCGCTTTTATTTAGATGGGGGATCCGACTTGGAGGCGACTTCTATTCAATTCTATGGGCACAAGTCGCCTAGAAGTAGTACAGGAACCTTTTCTGAAGTCGTTCCGACTTCAGTAGTGTACATTAAGACGGCTCCCATTCATTTCAATGGGATTTCAGATGTCAAGCGACCTGGGGCGTCTTGAGGCTACCCAAGTCGGAGCGACAGTCGCCCCTGTGTGAATGGTGCCTTAAGGATGATGGTTTTGATTTTATGATTGCCACATATTATTGGCACGCATTTCATAATACGACTGCACTTTAATATATTTATATTTAGTTTGCACCTTATATAGCATGCAATTTAAACCAAAACCTCACAAGCAGGTACTGGAAACCCTTACAGCAGTAGGTGAATTTACTATAGCAAGCGCTGTTTCTTTAACCCTACATAAACCCAATCTTTCACTAAGGTGAAATCCCAACAGCAGCCGCTAATTCTATACCAACTGTGGCGCGGGCATTTATAATATTCAATACTGGTCCCAATACTTTTGACAATATAGTGTATATGGGGAGTGTGTTAGATGCTCTGCAGGTTTTTGTTTCTTTTGCTATTCTTCCTTTTAACGACTCATCCCGATGTCTTGGTTGAGCTAAAATCATAAATATTCCATTGCAGCAATTCTATGCACATGTTGTGTTTCTGAGAGATTACACACAGTCATAGAGTGTGGTGCCCCCTAGAGGGCCATTGGCACTAAGAACAAGGAATCCCGAGCAACAGCCGCTCCTCCGGGGTCGATAAGCTCTACACAAAAGACACCGATTGGTCGTGCATTTTATTTGTTGTGTTTTATCGGCAGAATATACAAGGCGGTACGACATGCACACAGGTGTAAGATGCCAACTGCAAACTGTCCTATCCCCTCTACATGCCACTGGGCAGAGCGGCCACCATAACCCACATCCAGTGACGTGGAGGGTAATAAAGACATAATTTACATAATATTACAGAGGAGAATGGGGCTGTAAATATGTAGATTGAAGAGCGGCCAACCCCTCCCCCCTTTCCTTGAAACAACACCTGTCTGTGGTCAACCCCCTCCCCTCTACATCATGCTGCAGGAGCATAGAATCATGGGAACAGTAGTCCTGGTACTGTCCTGCTCGGCTGCTGCTCCTAAGGCCGAGAGCATTGATTACTTCTGCCTGCTAATAGGAATATTCAATCTCCGGTAGGTAGAGTGAGAAGATGCAATGCATGGGGTTATTAATATTTATTCTGCCTTGGCCAATCACTGAGGGAGGAGGACACATTTTGGAAAGATCACTGGCCCTCAACCTTATTGAGACCAGGGCTCAATAAATTCATTCAATGCTTCCATGCCCCCCCCCCCCATATTATACTCACAAGTATGGGAATGGAAATTGAAATGCTGGAAGGCTGTGGAAGGGGCTGTAGAGGGATGAGGGTTCTGGAGGGGACAAGAGGAATCTCAACCAGATTTGGTAACCCTGTAGGGCAGGGATATGCAATTAGCGGACCTCCAGCTGTTGCAGAACTACAAATCCCATGAGGCATAGCAAGACTCTGACAGCCACAAGCATGACACCCAGAGGCAGAGGCATGATGGGACTTGTAGTTTTGCAACAGCTGGAGGTCCGCTAATTGCATATCCCTGCTGTAGGGTATGAGGTTTCTGGAGGAGACCGGAGTCCCTCCAGGTGGCTGGGGGCTTAGTAGGGGCACTATGGGTGACTTGTGGAGCGCTGCAGGGGCTAGGGGGCACTGGTGAAGGATGGGAAGCACAAGGGGACACTGTTGGAAGTTGGGGACACTATGGGGGGGGGCGGCTGAAGGCTTTGCAGCAGGCTTGAAGGCACTGTGAAAGGATGGGGGCACTGTTAGAGGTTTGGGGCACTGTCAGGGCTCTCATGGAGCCTGAGGGCACTGTGTGGTGTTGTGGGGCACTGAGAGCAATTATGAGATATTTGGGGCACTATAGGAGCTGGGAGGGACTATGCTAAGTTAGGGGATCTGCAGCTTGAGGGGGCACTGTGGAAGGATGGGGGCACTGTGAGCGGTTTGATGGAACGGTGGTGGCTCTCTTGGGTTCATGAGGCACTGTAGGCAATAATGAGAGGTTTGGAACACTATGGGAGCTGGGAAGCACTATGCCAAGTTAGGGGTTCTGCAGCTGGCTGGCTCCTGTGAGGAGGGAGACCACAGGCCTCTGGCCAAGGCCTGGTGGTTGAGAACCTATGTTCTAGAGCTGGGGTCTCCAAACTTTTCAAACAAAGGACCAAAGGGTCAGTTTGCTGTCCTTCAGACTTTAAGGGGGCAGCATAGTGGCTGGCTGGGGTAGAAAATGCCCAGCATTAGTGAGAATAAACATGGCCTCGGGGTTGGTGGTCAGTAGTAGGAGGAGGAGTAGTGCCCCGTCATTGGTATTAGTGGAATAAATAATGACCCATTGTTGGTGTCAGTGGGAGGAATAGTGCCTCATATCATTGGGAGGAATATTACCCCAAGGGCTTGAATATAGGCTAGCAAGGGGCCTTATTAACCCCCTTAGGCAGCAGTTTGGAGACCCCTGTTCTAGAGGGCTTTGTTTAGGGCAGGGTAGGCAACCTGGCGCCCTCCAGCTGTTGTGGAACTACATTTCCCATGAGGCATTGCACGGTTGGTAGTTACAATTACTCCCAAAGGCATGATGGGACTTGTAGTTCTGCAACAGCTGGAGGGCCCCAGGTTGCCCAACCCTGGTTTAGGGTATAGCTGAAGATAGGTCCAGTCTTCGCCTCCTCAACCCTTTTCAGGAGGAAGCTGAAGCAGTGTTCTGTTCAGATAGTTGCCCATCTGGGCTTAAAGGTGCACAAGTGGCCAGTGAGAGGGGTCTGAAGGGTTCTAACCTGGTTGGTGATAGAAGCTGAAGATACTTAAATGTAGCCACCCATCTGGTCTGTAGAGTCCATATTAGCCTGTGGCAGAGACAAAAGATACTAAGTGGAGGGCCATTTTTTGGGTGCACCACCCTCCCTCCATTTAAGACAATAAGTTGATACATTTTACAGAAGAAGATTAAAGTCTTTGAAGTCTGATTGTTGGTTCTGAAGGGTCGATGGGTATCTGGGCACAGCTACAGGGCAGGGCACTAAAACAGGACACCCTGTTATAATCTGGGTTCATTGCTACAATTTGCACAGCAGCAGAACAAGCCGGGTCTCTAGGTCCAGAACACTCAATGTGAGTCTTCCTGTGTCCTGGAAGGAATATTACCGAGGTTGGCCCGTTGTTGAATTTTTCGCACTGTAAGCCATTCTGGTCAGCAGAGTCTTTATAGCAAGGCGAGCCCATCTGGTGCCGCCAACAGACAGCTAAACCTTTTCTGAGATTGACAGAAACAACCCACCCTGAGTTCATTTATATATCTCGTTCTTGTGCTCACCGGCCAATCCCAGTCCAGTTGGCGCTCATCCACTCATTACAAACACGTAATATAGGCGATGCCACTGGCTGACCTTCAAAAATGTCCTGATGGTTATAGGGATTCATAGTTGAGCTTGGTGGTGGTTTTATATTCCTGTGGTCATTCTTAATCAAGGTATATTTGTCCCTTTTAGATATTTTGCCACTCAATGGTCGCCATATTCCCATTGGCTCTTCACCATATTCCCATTGGTTCTTCACCATATTCCCATTGGCTCTTCACCATATTCCCATTGGTTCTTCATCCACAATGGCGGGCTCGGTTCACATCGCGGGCACATCGGTGACGGGGCTCGATCTGTTTTTTCGGATTAGGAGCACATTTGATACTCAGATCCCTTCTTGCCCCGTTTTCGCAGAGTTCCCGCGTCATCGCAAACATGACCATTGAGCGCGGCCGGCGCGCGGCCGTCTGCGGTGGAGTCTGCGACGGAATCCTCTCCAAACGGATCCCCCTCGCTGTCACTGGCTGCTATGAAGCCGGCGTTTTCTGCGATAACCTCTGGGTCTTCTTCGTCTTCGCTGTCGCTCCACGCCTCCGCGTTGTCCTCCGGGTGCGCCGCTGAGTTGTAGAAGGGGGGATCGCACGGCGCACGTTGGTCTTGTCCATTACCCCCGACCTCCGGCAAGTTGCCTGCGTATAATTGAGTCTCCTCTTCTCTGAATTCCATCTGCTCTGCGATCTCTTCCGCCGAGGGCTGCGTCAGGACGGAGCGATCGATCAGGATGGTGTCGTGTTTGCGCTGGCGCTCGGAGGGGTCGTGGACGGGATAGGTCTCTTCCGGATAACCTGTTGATGAAAAAAAAAGCAAGAGGATTGGTCACTCAACCATGGATGGCCGAGATGAAGAGTTTCTGCTCTGGAAAACTTCAGCGAAAAAGTTGGGGCGACCCTGAGATTTTTTTAACCCCCTCACTTTGATGAGTCTTTTGCGCTCCCCTAGCATTTTTGCTTTAGCTTTGTTTAGCCTTATTTTTTGCCTTCTCTAGAGCCTGGGGGGGGGGGGGGGGGGGGGGG
>BLSH010248011.1:162670-180333 GCA_018402905.1 Glandirana rugosa | reverse complement strand
AACCCGAACGATTTTTGAAATGTCCGGGTCCGGGTCCGTGCCACGGACACCCGAAAGTTCGGTACGGACCCGAACGTTACAGTCCGGGTTCGCTCAACACTAGCCATGAGGGATCAGAAAGAGATCAATTCTGGAGTAGAGTGAGGGGGAATAGAACGAATAGTCTCATTCCCCCGGGTGTTGCAATCTCCATGCGTCAATTAATTGAGCCCTGTAAAGGGATTGTGCTACATTTTTCCTAACGCGGGGGGGCACCGAGAGAAGAACCTAGTGAAGTGTCAGTGGAAGGGATCAGGGGGACGTTCAAGTCCCCACCGAGGATTAATTGGCCTTCCTGAAAGTCCGCAAGCAAGCCTAGGGTGTGTCTAAGGAAGACGTCTTGATGAGTGTTGTGTGCATAAATCGTGGCTAAGGTCACCAATATGTCTCCCACCTTTCCTTTTATGAAAAGATATTGTCCCAGGGGATCTGTGCGTTCATCTGTACATGAACACTTTATTTTACCTGAAATGAGTATGAACACCCCTTTCGATTTTGCTTCTGCTTTGGTAGAGTGGTAGGCTAGTGGGTAGAGCCTATTTCGGAGGACTGGGAGTCTGTCATCCTTAAAATGTGTCTCCTGGATAAATGCCATGTCTATGTGGTCCCGCTTCAAATCAGCCAGTAACATACGTCTCTTTTCAGGGGTGTTAAGTCCCCTAGCATTCAGCGATAGCAGTTTAAGACTATCCATCACCTCCTTGCACGGGGGGGGGGGAGGGGGGGAGACAAAAGATCAGTAGTAAAAGAAAGGTCAGATGAGAAGTAGAGAAGGGTGGGGGAGAAGAGGGAGCAAAAGATAACATGTAGGCAAGGGAAAGAAAAGAGAAAAGAAAAAGCAGAAATAGGAGAGGGAGAAAAGTGGAGCGAAAGCTATGTAGTCAAAAGACAAGCACAATATTGTCTATAAAACTCGTTGCAACAGGGGACCAGTGTCAGCCCAGGGGTTGGAACAGGCACTTCAAACGAACGCCGAGCCCCCGTCTCCCCCTCAGCTTTGTTTGATGAATAGATACATGTTGTATGCTATAGTTTACAGCAACTCAAGAACCAGATAACAGCAATGACAAGATAACATTTCAAAACTAGAAATAATAGCCTCAAATGTTCCCTAAAGGGGGAGTTGACCCCACATGGCAGACTCTTTGCCTCTACCTCCCTCCCTTGACCATGATGCGTTGACCCTAAGCCAAACCTCTCCTTAGGTAGTAAGCCCCTAGTGGGCAATATACAGCAACAGGGTAGCAACTTTAAGAATGAGTCAGTGCAGCAGCTCATAAAATATTGTAATGCTCACAGGGCTATCAAGTCCCACAACTCTGGCTGCATAGATCTCCATAACTCTTCCCTGTTATCTCGCAGTCTAAGGATCAAATCTCCAAGTCTGCCTGTCCAGGTGGGGGATAATAGTGCCAGGACAGATGTGAGCAGACTCCCCCTGTGTAGAGATTGTATGTAAGTGAGTTTCTGTCACGTCCCCCTCCCGTCACATGGTGCCTCACCCCAGTGCTGCCGCAGAGAGGGCCCAGTGCCATAGCCATAGGGGGATAAAGCGACAGTGTATGGGCGCCCACTGACAGGGGGAGCCCCACGTCACCCAATGGCCTCCATCCCCTGCCGGGGAGTAAGACCAACAGAAGGGCTTCTATGTGAGAGTCACAGTAAGCAGGGGTTCTCCAGGTAAGCCCCCATCACCATTGTCCAGTCAGAAGAGCAACGCCAGTCAATGCTCGTTAGCTGGGGCCACAGCTCTCAAATTGGCTCGGCCAGGTCAAAAAAGGGTCTCTGCAGTGAAGACAAGCACGGTCAGGTAGCGACTGCCTCGCAGCAGGGGTGGGTGTTCCTTTATTGATCCAGCATGGATCAGAACCTTGGGCACCGGGGTAGGTAACCGCCAACAAGGGTGGAGGAGCCTGTGGGTCCTTAATTAATCCCACACCCAGGGTCAGGACAAACCACAGTGGGACCCGATCGTCTCAGGGTGTGCATAAAGCGGTGGGGAGGCCAAGTATCAATCACAGTGGGGAGAACGAAACATAATACTGCAACTCACCTTGGGGTCTGTTGAGGCAGCGGTAAAAAGAATAATGCCGGGACTCAGTTGGTGTAAGTGGCTTAGGCTTCCCGGGTCTCCTCTGAGGCTGAGCTCTGCTGTTGCCGGTGGGATCTTTGCGGTCTTGAGGAGAAGGTATGGCTGGTGAATGTAGGACCCGGACGTCCCTGGGATCTTGGTAGAAGTGCCAGCCAATTCAGGACAGGGACCGGATCTGTCTCCATAAAGGTGAAGAGAGCTGGGAGACCACTGGGTCTTCTCAATGTGAAGGAACTCCTGTCCCTGAGGAGGGTGACCGAGAGGGGGAAGCCCCACCTGTATGTGAAACCCAGCTGGCATGACAAATCCAATATGGGGAGGAGAAGGGCCCATCGCTGTAGGGTGGCTCTTGAAACATTTGGGAGTATCCGGATCTGGGCCACATCGAAATCTATGTTGCCGGTCTCCCAGGCATTCCACAGCAGGACCTCCTTGTGAAGATAATGGCGGTCCAAAAGTGCGGTGGATCCGGTCCAGCTCCACATGCTCAGGTAGGGAGTCTCCTGACATCTGCCGAAAAATGGCGGCGGCCGTGGTTTGTAAATTTTCTTGGGAAGTGGCTTTTAGCAGCCCCCGGAGCTGCAAGTTATTTCTGCAGCTCCGGTCCTCCATCTCCTCCAGATGTAGCTGGAGCTCCGCAGTTGAGTCCACTTGGGCTGTCTGTGCAGTCTCAATGGCAGTCAAGCGTCGCTCCATCCCAGCGAGAGAAGTCTTCTCGTGGTGAGTCTGTTGGTCAGGGTCTGGACTTCTTGTCTGATCTGTTGCAGCTCCCGCCTATGGGTCTCCTCCACTTTAGCGACAAGTGCCGTGATGTCTGCCTTAGTCGGCAAAGCCATCAGCAGGGAACAAAGTTCCGCTTCCACTTGTAGTGTTAAAGGCTGGGGGCTGAAGTGCTGAGGGTCTGTGTGGAAGATGGATGGAGTATCAGTTCCAAACTCCGATAGGGAAGAGGGCGCAGAAGATGTCGGCGGGTTTCCCTGGAACGGGACCTCAGGCTGTGTGGCACATGGCTCCTCCATCTTGGAGGTCTGGGCAACTTCAGCGGCGGCAGTGAAGTAATGTATTATCTCACCCCCGCTCTTTGCCGTTTTAAGTCCCTTAGAACAGTTTTTGGTTCTACACTTTCGTCCTGAAAGCATATTCTAGCATGAAACAGCTGTATCAGCCGAGGAAAGCAGGGGACAGGCAGAAGCTCTCGAGAATAGCGTCTTCACTCGGCCATGTCCAGACCATGCCCCCCACCGTAATTTTTTTAACACCGGTGCCGTTTCCCGCCGAGTAAACCAGAAGTGACATTCTGATGTTGCTTCTGGAAATGTACGAAGGAGTCCCGATTGAAACAGATTCCGGCTTCCACAGGGACTCCACACAGTGACCAGAAGTGTGGGATCGGAGCTCCGGTCTCCTGGTAGGACTGGAGACCGGAGAAGAGCGGCGGATGGTGGCAGGAGGGGGGTGGCACCTCCCTGGGATAAAGACCAAGCCGCTTCCGAGCCGGATCAGCCATTATCACCGGATAGCCGGCCGCCTGCTCTAAAAAATGATACTGGGGTATAGCCTGTAGCTGCAGGCTATACCCCGATACATCCACTTAAAGCTGCCGCCATTTATAAACAATGATTAGCGTCAAGTGGTTAAAAATTGTGATGACATGCCCCAGTCAAACTGGTGGTGAAAATTTGAGCCTTGGGTGTTGTCGGAGCCAGAACACTGTAACCCCTTGCAGGTACTTTTGTTGGGCACAGGAACGGGCCCTGCTGTTGTAAATTAATGTAACCACTTAACACGAATCACTGTTTATAAACGGTGGCTGCTTTAAGTGGAAATATCTGGGTATAGTCTGCAGCTACCGGCTATACCCTGGTACCATTTTTTAGAACATACGGCCGGCTATCCATTGATAGCAGCTGATCTGGCTCAGGAGCTGCTTGGTCGTTATCCCAGGCAGCGGGAGGGGACATAGATATCTATATATATCTATATATAGATATATACAGTATATACAGTATCTATATATATATATATAGATCTATATGTTTTGTTTTTTTTTCACTACACTAACCTGTCTGCACTAACTGACAGATTTCTAACTATTTATCTAGTTAAATATCTATTTTTTTTTCTTTTTTTAGCATATTTAAAAAATCTATCTAAACTGCCTGTCTACAGGAACCTACACTAACTCTCTAACACCGCCGCTGACACACTATCATAGAGCTGTGCAGTGATTGGCTAAAAGCTCTCACAGCAGGCCGCCTGCTGATTGGCCAAAGCATGCAGGTCATGTGCATGCTTTGGCCAATCAGCGGGCGGCATTCCGCCGACATTTTAAAACATTATGGGGCGTGCGAAGTTGCCACGAATGCCTCATAATGTTCGGGAAAACCAAACCAGCGAACAGGCGTTGTTCGGATTGAACATACCTTCGATCCGAGCACGAAGCCCATCCCTATTCACAAGTTCATACATTGCCTAGGCATTCTATAGAATGCTTGATTTCACACATCGCCTGTAACATATAAAAGGCACAAAACATTCCTGTGATCATTTGAGGGATTGTACTCAGTTGGTGCGTGCAACCCACAACATAATTGTACAGTTATCTTCCTAGCATTTTCTCCCTGCTCTTGTTCATTTTATTTTAATACATCACAGTCACTAAGTAAATACACTATATATAAAATTGCAAATAGAGGATGCGAAAATAAAGAATTTAAAGTGAATCCAAATCTAAAGCATATTTTCTAGCTTTGGATAAATTAGGGAGATGCTGGAACCCTTATCAATTTTCTTACTGCCGTTAGTGTCCATTTGGGAAATGTACTTCCTCTATTTGTATTGTTGACTAATATCACTGGGACTAAAAGTGGTATTGAGGGGAAATCTCTCACTTCCTGTTTTGTCTACAGGAACTAGAGAGATGGAAAATTCCCTCAATGGGAAAATGGTTTTACCATTAAAGTGATTATAAATAGAGTTGAGCGAATTTCTGGAAGTCCAGGTTCTGCTGGTTCGGCCAAACTTCGGGACAAAGTCCGGGTTCGGGTCCGGACAGAACCCGAACTTTGTCCCGGACCCCGAACCCCATTGAAATCAATGGGGACCTGAACTTTTAGGCACAAAAATGGCTGTAAAAAAGTCCTGGAAAGTCCTAGAGGTCTGCAAAAGGAAGGAAATGGGGGTAAGGGTGGGACAAGTGCCCTACAAAGAAATGGGGATAGGGAAATAGCTAAAAGCATTTTTAAAAAAATAATTTCATAAAAAAATCAAAAATGGAGGTGGATGTGGACCATCTTCAAACTGTGTCTGAAAAGTATTAATTAACAGTAGAAGCCATATTACTGCTCTAAAATCATCTTCAAACTGTGTCAAAAAAGTATAAATAAGCCGGGAGAACCCATATCACGGTTCTGCAAACATCTGGAAACTGTGTGTAACACTTTAACTAAAACCGGGAGAAACCATACTACTGTTCTGCAAACATCTGGAAACTGTGTGTAACACTTTAAATAAAACCGGGACAAACTGAATTACTGTTCTGCAAACATCTGGAAACTGTGTGTAACACTTTAACTAAAACCGGGCTAACCCATATCACTGTTCTGCAAACATCTGGAAACTGTGTGTAGCACTTTAACTAAAACCGGGACAAACTGAACTACTGTTCTGCAAACATCTGGAAACTGTGTGTAACACTTTAACTAAAACCGGGACAAACTGAACTACTGTTCTGCAAACATCTGGAAACTGTGTGTAACACTTTAACTAAAACCGGGCGAACCCATATCGCTGTTCTGAAAACATCTGGAAACTGTGTGTAACACTTTAACTAAAACCGGGACAAACTGAACTACTGTTCTACAAACATCTGGAAACTGTGTGTAACACTTTAACTAAAACCGTGCAAACCCGGGGGCGTGGCTTGGCGCGCAACGAGGATGGCAGCACACTAGCAGCGCTCCGGCTACGACACGTGATCCCGTAGCTATAGAACCACCCGACCAGCACTAAATGTCAGGTAAAAGAGCCTTCAACACCCCGCGCTCTCGATCACGAAGGGGACTGGCATCTTCATCGGCCAGAAACATCTCGGAGCTGTTCAAGCCGAGGTCAGAGGCCCACTCTGGACAGGAAACCAAAATGGCGCCGAGCCGCCACGAGGAGGATTACAGTGAGCACTCTCAGTCGGCTCCGGAGGACTCAGGTAGGGGTACCTCACATGCCGACCACCCACTGACATATGCGGACATGTCGGGGTTTGCAGCGGACATAAAGTCGACCTTTTCAGCTGCCATTACTGACTTAAAGTCCAATATACTGGTCCTTACTGAAAAGTTGGCGGCCACGGAGGCGGTGGGCAAACAGAGGAATAAAGCCATCAGACGACTGGAGAGAGTAGTGGGGACCCACTCTATGCACTTTATTGAGATTAACAGACACCTGGAGGACCTGGACAACAGGGGACGCAGGAACAATATTAGGGTTCGGGGGGATACCCGAATCAGTGGAGGCAGACCAGACTATCCCGGCCTTACAGAGGGTCTTTAACAGTCTTCTAGAGAGACAGGAAGACATGGAGATCCACTTTGTGCGGGCTCATAGAGCCCTTAGACCCCGAGGGCCTGACTCAGCCCCACCAAGTGACATAATATGCTGTCTCCGGGACTTCACAGTCAAAGAGGATATAATGAGACAAGCGACAAGGAACGACCGAATAATCTTTAATGGAGAGACAGTCATGTTATTTCAAGATCTTTCCCAGATCATGCTGAGAAACCGCAGAGCCCTGCGCCCACTCTTGGAGAGGCTTAAAGAGAAAGACCTGAAATACTCCTGGCGATTTCCGTTCGCTCTGATGGTCACACAAAATGGCCACCAGCACTATCTCCGCACTCCTGCAGATCCCACAGAGTTCTGCGATGCCTTAGATCTTGGTCCTGTTGAGACTCCTGACTGGTACTCAGAATTCCTTGTCCGCCAAGGGGAGGACAGCCCCGCTAGATCAGCCTACTCCACGCCTGACCGAGGAACCCATAAGAGAATGAGAAGCAGCAAAGGAGGAGGCTCCAAGGCCGGCACCCCTCTTCAGAGACAAACTCCGGCACGCTCCGCAGATGCTGACTGGGTCTCCGGAGTGAATCTTTTACACCCTAATACATATAACATTTACCAGGACCCATCAGCAGCTCCTGAACCCGTATAGATGCATCACTTAGGGCACTGATCAACGGGGGCACTCCAATGTCGGTGGCTACTTGCTATCTCAGATTACATACCATGCAGTCTAGTTACTCAAGGCACTTGATAATACAGCACTCTCCTGACCCCTTCGTTAACTATCTTAGGACAGATACTCTGAAGCATAGCTAAGACATGGCCCCGGTGTTTGTCCATAAGGAATCTAACATCTCATTGAGGACTTGGCTCCAAATACATGCCTGGAATTACGGAGGGGTTAACGGACAGGTCAGAGAGTTCAAATGTCCATATGAGAGATCCACACTTAAGATGATCTCGGGAGATGCCAGACGTTGGACCCTCCTTCCCATTATAATATAAGGTTGGGTCTGCTGATTGGAGGGGCAACTTCTGCCAGCGACCCAGTTGGTTGGTGCTCACAGCAGTGGTGAGCTGCCAGGACTTGCAGATATTTTTACACCCTGGCGGGGTTGAGGTTCTGGTCATTTGACTCAGGGTGGTTCTTATTATATTTCAGATTTCACACATCGATGTTTAAAGGGATATCGTGTTGAGCTATTACGCTGTTATCTTTCACAGTTGTTTAGAAGAAACCTTTATTAACCTCTGTTCTCCCTTCCTGGATACACAGAGTGTGTGTCCCTGAACGGAGAGGAGAAGGGTGCAATTGCACCAGGATAGAGTGCAGCCTCCCACTGTACTCCCCAAAAGGTGGGACGTTGGTTCTCCACCAACTCTGCAGATCGTTAGATTTAGGTATTTGACGATCTAGATTTCTCTTCCTGATTCTCCATATCTTTTTCCCTTTCTTTTTCTTTCTTTTTGCTCTCTCGTCTTTCCTATACTACATTTTTCCAACAATCTCAAGAGGGATCATCATTCTGTAAAGTGACATTAATACAAGTTTGTCTTACAGAGGTACAAGAAGTGACTTGAGGTATATCAGATCCTTCCAACTGAGACTTTCAAATGGCGTATGTTTCCTTAGGGCAGCAGCCCACGGTCATTTCCCACAATATCAGGGGACTGAACATACCAGAAAGAAGGACCACCCTCCTGAGAGAACTCCGAAGAGGTAAGCCACATTTCATGTTCCTACAGGAAACACACTTTAAGACTCACCATGTACAGAGGCTAACTGACTCCTTTTTCACAAAGGCAATACATGCAACCAATAATGACTCTAGATCGAAGGGGGTCTCTGTCCTCATTAGCAGGGAGGCCCCATTCGAATTATTAGAGCAGATGACGGACGCAGGAGGCAGGTTTATATTTTTGAAGGGAACATATGAAGACAGACCCCTAACACTTGCGAACGTGTATTTCCCGAACAAAAACCATGTCAGGTTTTGCCAGAGGATGATACAGGCATTAAAGGAATTCACCTTGGGTTGTCTAATATTAGGAGGGGACTTTAATGTCCCTCTGAACCCTCAGACTGACACTTCGACTGGGAAATCTTCTGTGACATATCGGGCCCTCAAAAAAATCAAATCGCTCCTTCAATCACTTCACTTGATAGACACCTGGCGCCTTGTCCACCCGGAGGGTAGGGATTTCACCTTTTATTCCACTCCACACGAACGGTACTCACGTATAGATTATCTTTTTATCTCACAGAGAGATTAAGAGGGGCTGACACAGGCCCACATAGGCATTCAAACCCTGTCAGATCACGCTCCAATTTCCTTAACGCTGAACCCAGTAGACACCTCTAGGCGGAGCTCGACCTGGAGGCTTAATGCCTCACTCCTCACAGATCCAGAGCTTCTACCAGGGGTGAAGCACACACTTGAGGAATTTTTTGTACGAAACACTACCCCGGGAGTGGACCCCATAAGTGTTTGGGAGGCCCACAAATGTACGATGAGGGGGGAGTTAATGAGATTAGGAGCCAAACGCAAGAGAGAGAGGAAAGCTGAAATTAAAAGACTGACGGACAAAATTAATGACTTGGAGACCATACATAAACAATCATTATCCATACAATCAGCCACGGAATTGTTAGAGACACGAAAAGCCCTGCTGCAGATACTTGATTACAAAACCAAACGGTTGCTGTTTTTTAGGTAAAAACTGTATTACGAGTCAGGAAACAAGACGGGGAGACTTTTAGCGAGAGCTCTAAAAGACACAATGGCCACTAACACAATCAAAGGTAACAGAAGACCAGACGGTAAACTAGATGTCACCACAGATGCCATTGCGAAACATTTCCATGCTTTCTACACTAAACTGTATAATCTGACACCCCAACATAGGCCGACAGGTCTACAGGGCGACAGACATGAGATAATTCAGGACTATCTACAGAGAAGCGGCTTGCCTGCTCTAAATCTGACCAATACCTCTGGCTTAGACGACCCTATCACTGACACAGAAATTGCTAAAGCAATTCGAGACCTGAAACCTGGGAAAAGTCCGGGGCCAGATGGGTTTACGGCCATCTACTACAAGACATTTATGGAAATACTGATTAAACCATTGACAGGGGCCTTGAACTCTCTGCCAGATTCTAAGAGAGCGTCCCCAGACTTTCTATCAGCATACATTACGGTGATTCCTAAGGGGGGGCAAAAACCCCGAGGTCTGTTCCAGTTACAGGCCGATATCCCTACTAAATTTAGACCTTAAGCTGTTCACGAAGGTCCTAGCCACGAGATTACGACCCTTGTTGGAAAAGGTGGTGGGACGAGAGCAGGTGGGATTCATGCCGGGAAGGGAGGCGAAAGATAATGTGACAAAAGCTATGCTACTAATCATGGTGGGTCACACTGGAAAGATCAGGGGCCTTCTCCTATCCACAGATGCGGAGAAGGCCTTTGATAGAGTCTCCTGGGATTTCATGCTGGCCACTTGCACGCACATAGGACTCCCTCCATGGATGCTGGCTTGGATAGCATCCATCTATAAGAACCCTTCAGCTAAATTAAAAATTAATGGGGCTCTGTACAAGAAGGTTCCAGTTACGAATGGCACCAGGCAGGGGTGTCCATTGTCACCCCTGCTTTTCATTCTGACACTGGAACCTTTCATTAGAATGGTCAACGCAAATCTGGATATTAAGGGCTTCAGGCTGGCGGGTAGGGAGTTTAAGGTGGCAGCATACGCAGATGACCTACTATTTTTTCTAACGACCCCTCATACCACCTTGCCCAACCTTACTCTAGCCTTCGCGCATTTTGGATATGTCTCCAACCTGAAAATTTATAACTCGAAATCGGAAGCGCTGAACCTAAATATACCTGTAGCAGAGCTTGAACAGATTAAACAAAATTCGCCCTTTAGATGGGACCCCCACAAATTGAGGTATTTGACTAACCCCGAATACCAGCGCAACCTTCACGCAGAACTTTCCCCCTATGCTGGCAAAGATGAAGAAAGAACTAGATGGTTGGAGTGCAGGTCTTTTTTCATGGTTGGGCAGGGTGGCCATAGTAAAAATGGTTTTACTCCCCAGGCTGTTGTATCTGTTGCGCACACTCCCAATCCACATTCCGACGGAATTCCTGAAGACGATACAATCGCACATTAGGAACTTCATTTGGGGTCACAGACACCCCAGACTTAAGCTGGCCCTATTGACAGGGACTAAAGAGTCAGGAGGGTTAGGTTTGCCAGATGTAAGAGACTATTACAGGGCATCACACATCACAAGGGTCATTGATTGGCACTGCCACATGGATACGAAGGACTGGGTGATCTTAGAGGCTGACATAAACCCCCTACCACTGACCTCTGTACCGTGGCTACCTAGAGAGAAACAACCTCTAGATATGAGGAATCATCCGATTACAGGGACCACCCTGAAGGTCATGTATGAAGTCGCGACAAGCACTGGTATAACCTCGAAGCTAAACCCTCTCACCCCCTTACAGGACAATCCAGGACAGGGAAATACAATCTTTAGATCAGGAGTGACACACCAATCCCTCCGGGTGGGTGACTGTTTCTATAAAGGTAAGAAAAAAGACCGCCAGACCGTCATGACCGATCACATGCTTACACAACTCCCATTCTGGTCATTCTTACAGCTGCATAGTTACGTATCAGAAAGCAAACATAAACCATACTTCACCAGACCATTGACATCTTTGGAGTCGGTGTGCCACGCAGGTGAGCACTTTCAAAGAGCGACTTAGGTCGCTTATCAGTGGCTAAGGTCGAGCAGAGCCAATGAATCGGAGGACCTCAGGAGGAAGTGGTCAGATGCTCTTCAGAGGGCACTTTCAGACAAACAATGGTCACGGGCTTGCTCGCTTGCTCACCAATGTTCCATCAGTACTAAAATGCAGGAAACTGCCTATAAACTTCTAACACAATGGTACATCACCCCGGTCAAATTGAATAAGTGGAATCTGCAGACATCCGACACATGCTGGCGCTGCCAAAGGGAGAGAGGCACACTGCTACACATATGGTGGCATTGCTCAGCTCTTAAACCATTCTGGGACGCAGTTAAAAAGGGGATTGTTCTCATAACGGAGACTGACCTCACCCTTGATGCAGCAAGCTGCTTGCTGCACATAAACAATTTCTCAATCAAAGCTTATAAAAGGTCCCTGTCCAGACACCTGCTGAATGCAGCGAAATCCTTGATCCCTCTACACAGGAACTCTACCAGTATACCTACAGTTAGATGCTGGTTAGCCAAGGTGTCGGATGTCTGCGAAATGGAGGAAACACGGGCACAGGCCTCCAAATGATTCCACAAGACATGGCAGCCTTGGTTTGCTTTTAAGTGGTCAGACAAGCTTGAGTCACTACTAACCTAGTCCTGGGCGCGGATGTGCTCTGAATTTACCATTTTACGTCCCTCTTGGGAAGCCCTTTCTTTTCTCATATATTTTCACCTTTACCTTCTCTTTTTCCTCCTTTTCTAATGATACTCTCTTGGTATCATTGTATATCTGGGAACCTAACGCTATCTTCATTGTATGATTCAGTTTACGGAAACTTTATCACGAATGAATGTGTTACAATGTTAGTTATCCATGTTTAAAGCATTTTTGCATAACAACATGCTTCTTTTCTCAAAGCTATACCTGGCCTGACAGGCGAGCTACTGAACAAACGGCAATGTAACAAGCTTGTACAGATATACCTCTTATGTTGCTTTAATAAACGATTAATGTTTAAAAAAAAAAAAAAACGGGCGAACCCATATCACTGTTCTGCAAACATCTGGAAACTGTGTGTATCACTTTAACTAAAACCGGGACAAACTGTTCTGCAAACATCTGGAAACTGTGTGTAACACTTTAACTAAAACCGGGCGAACCCATATCACTGTTCTGCAAACATCTGGAAACTGTGTGTAACACTTTAACTAAAACCGGGACAAACTGTTCTGCAAACATCTGGAAACTGTGTGTGAAACTATAGCAGAGAGAAGAACAGGGATATGGTTTCGCTCTTCTATAGTTTCACATAGAGTTTTTAGATGATTTTAGAACAGTGATATGATATCACTGTTCTAAAATCATCTAAAAACTCTATGTGAAACTATAGCAGAGCGAACCCATATCCCTGTTCTTCTCTCTGCTATAGTTTCACACACAGTTTCCAGATGTTTGCAGAACAGTAGTTCAGTTTGTCCCGGTTTTAGTTAAAGTGCTACACACAGTTTCCAGATGTTTGCAGAACAGTAGTATGGTTTCTCCCGGTTTTAGTTAAAGTGTTACACACAGTTTCCAGATGTTTGCAGAACAGTGATATGGGTTCTCCTGGCTTATTTATGCTTTTTTGACACAGTTTGAAGATGACTTTAGAACAGTGATATGGCTTCTACCGTTAATTAATACTTTTCAGACACAGTTTGAAGATGGTCCACATCCACCTCCATTTTTTTTTGAAAAGTCCGGGTTCGGGTCCGGGTCCCGGACACCCCAAAGTTTGGTACGGACCGAACTTTACAGTCCGGGTTCGCTCAACACTAATTATAAATGATCACCTTGCAAAACAACCCAGTTAGTTTAAAATAGAAATGAAAGGCAAAACATTTGTGTATAGACATAAAAACACATTATTAATACATTTTTTTCCCTTTGTGAGTGATCACATTCTCTCGGTTCCCTCAGTTTTTATCTCAGAGCTGGGAGGAGAAGCAGCAGAACACTGAGCTTCCCAGTGAATGGCTGTGCAGGGGGGCATGTTAGGACAAGTCTGATCATTGGAGGAGAGCAGGTTGAGCTCCCAATATAGCTAGAGAGCTGATCACAGTGTGCTCTCCTGCTTAGTGTGGAATGAAAAGCAAAGGAACTGACAAGAACACCAGGGATTCATAAAAAGGAAGCAATACAAAGAGAACAGGATTTTTTTTTCAGCAAGCACATATCAGGAATATGAAATGTTGGTGTAACAAACACTTTCACTGGTCTATTAAAATGAAAATAGAATGTTTTGCTTTAGAAATACTTGAATATGTGTCTTTTTATACAACACATTAACATGTTACTAAGCCCACAACAGTAAAATATGTCTGTATATGCAGAATAGCATGCTTGCTGTGTAACTTAAGGGGTTAATCCTCTGTATTGTGTAAAAAGGCTGTTTGATCTTGTATGGCCAGATACTATCTGATTGCCCTGTCAACTATATTAGACTATACTATACTATACTACTTGCAAGCAGTGTGGAAACATTGCACACGCTCTGTTCGATCTTCCTGTTTCACACTGACACAGACTGCAGTGCATTTTTAGAGGCAGCGATTGTTTATTTGTGAACTGAGAATGTCATTGGCAAAGCACCAATCAGCTCTGGCCGGATTGCGGGTGAAGGGTCACTGATACAAAGGAAGTTTCATCATCAGATAGTGAAATCTCCTCCTATATGAACATTGAGGAAGCCCTGGCTCCTTGCAGCAATATACAGATGAAACATATGTATATAGCAGCAGTATTTTGATATAAAAAGAAGATTTAGAGGCTGTGTGCATTGTGGGGGGGGGGGGGGGGGGATGAATTGATTTCATATTGCTGGGTTTAGTAACACTGTAAGGGTAGATACATACAATTGTTTCAATAAGATTTAGTGTAAGTTAAGGTACATTTTTTAAAAGGGTGATCAGGCACCATTGTAAAATAATGCCTGTTTTAAGTAATTATATTTACAAAGAGATATGACCATGTATAATGTTATACAGTTTACAGTATGCTACCATGTGCCCACGGACTGCTGCAGGATTATGACAAAATCAATGATTCCTTGCAGTTTTATTGACCTAAAGACCTAGATATAACATAAAAAATGTAATTTTAAGATGGTAAAAATAACCGGATCTGACAAACACATAGATAGTAAATGTGCATTGTGGTTATGGTGAATGACAATAAATGACCCAGCATATGTATGTGTGGTGACTTAGCAGTGAATGACCAGGGCACATTAACCACTTGCTTACTTGGCACTTAAAACCCCCCTCCTCAGACTTCCGGTTCCGGCGCCCGCATGGAGAGGAGCTAGAGGGAAAGAGCTCCCGCCGCGTTCCTCTGAAAAGCCGCTTCCAAGCCAGCCACCACCGAGGTACCCCCCCCCAACACCCCTCCTAGATCGGGGAACAGCAGGCGCCGACGGATGGACCGCTTTGTGGAGCGGCAAACGGCTCGCCCGCCGCCGATCCCTTCACAGACGGAGGGAGACGGCTCTCATGCTGCAGCCAACATGGCGGCCGCAGCGCCGATACAGGCCGCATCAGCGGCTTCTCCGCCAAACCCTGCCCATCAACTCGCCCTTCCAGGGCCCCCTCCTGAGCCCTCACCAGACCCAGCATCCCCCGCAGGGATCGCACAGGCCGTGATCGCCCTCCTCACCCCCATGGTGACAGAGGCCATAGAGAAAGCAGTCCATAGGGGGCTGGAACAGCTTCACAAAGAAATCCAGCATCACTCCGCGAGACTAGACCATGCTGAGGAACGGATAAGCACAATGGAGGACGACACTGCAATCCTGTCCGCAACTATAGCCAGGCTCTCCACACAGCACAGGGATCTCCAGGAAAAGCTAGATGACCTGGAAAACAGGTCCAGAAGGAACAATTTACGCATAATAGGGCTACCTGAATCATACAATCATTCCGCCCTGTTCTCCATCTGCTCCACCACCATCCCGCAGCTCCTGGGCCTTAAAGTCCCCTGCGTTGTGGAAAGAGCCCATAGGATTGGGCAGCCGTCGAACCAGCGCTCCAGACCCAGGCCAGTAATTGCCCGGTTCCTGAACTACAACGACAAACAAGCCACACTTCAGGCATTCCGCAAAAATCGATCCCTGTCTGTGGATGACAACCCCCTGATGATTTTTGCTGATTACTCCCTGGAGGTAATGCGCAAACGCAAAGACTTTTCTCCCATCTGCACGCAACTTTACAAACAACACATCAAGTTCAGCCTGGCCTACCCAGCCATTCTGCACATCCAAACGGACACGGGGGAACGAGTGTCTTTCTCCACACCACAAGATGCGGAAAACTACCTAGCCAACACCCATCCCTCGGATATGGAACAGGAATCCCAACATGACCCGCCAGCTACCTCTCCCTCACCTAAGAAGTCAGCCTTGGCCTCACACAGTCATTCCAGCCCACAGAAACCCCCCTACAAGAGGGTTCGCTTTGGACAACTGGAAGCTCATAACTCGTCAAGATGACGTCGGAGAAGCTGCCCCCTACATCGGAACTTCAACCGCTACCTCCTTGGACTCCTCATGCACTCCCCACCAAAGCCAAGACCTTACGCCAGCCAACCCTATACGTCACAGTTACCGTCCTATATACCGCCGCCTCATTATGTGGTTTGCTATTTACTGGTTCTTTTGTCTACCTGATGTTCAAACTCTAGTTAGTTAGAGGTTTACGGTTAAAGTAACAAGAGTAGCTCGCCCAGGCCATTTATGGCCTATACCTTCTCCCTCTCCCTCTTAAGCTGCAATTTTTCTCCCTGCACTTCCCTACCCTCCCCTCCGCTCCCTCCCTCCCCTCTCTCCCCATCCCTCTTCCCCCTCCCTTCCCCCCCACCCCCACCCTCTCTTCTCCTGCCACCCCTCCCCCCCCTTCTTCTCCACTTAACGTTTACCCCTCTCCCTCCTCGGTGCCGCCCTGCCACCCCTGCCAGAAGCAGGACACTTATTGGCGGGTGCACTGTGGACAGGAACTCCATGGGGAAAAAAGTGAGGTCTAGAAATGGTTTTTGGGGATCTAATTCCCCCCCTATATGTTTTAGTTTACAAATACGCTGGTATTACTTGTTTGTTCACACCATTGTGCCTTTTATTGATATATCTCTACAGAAGGCGGAAGCCTCCATGCCGAGAAGGGGCATGACCAACGGGGCCCCCCCCACAGGCGTGATCTCTACTATCCACACTACGCTATGGCGCCACCTGAGTCCAGGAATCACCTAAAGGTAATCTCGTGGAATGTCAAGGGGCTACGCTCCCCGCACAAACGTATGCAAATCCTACGCCACCTTAAACGTCTACACACAGACATAGCCCTGCTGCAGGAGACACACCTGGGCCCAGATGATGCCTCCAGACTCCGTAAACTATGGGTGGGTTCGGTACACTGCTCCCCGGCTGTGGGACGTAGGGCCGGAGTTGCCATTCTCATCAGCAAAAACCTCCAACATAAATTACATACAGTCGAGGCTGACACCATGGGCCGTAGATTGACAGTCCATCTTTCCATAGCCGACAGGGACATCGCAATCTCAAATGTTTATGCGGTCAATTCTCCAGGCCAACCATTCTTCCAGGAGCTCACCTCCTGGGCCCTCTCAATCCCTGAAACCCTCCATCTCCTGGGGGGAGACTTCAATTCATTGATGCACCCTGTCGAAGACCGCTCCCCGCCCACTGCCAAACCCTCCCCTACACCTACCCCACTTGCACAGACAATGAGGTCCCTCCACCTCACTGACACCTGGCGGCTCTCTCACCCCACTGATAAAGACTTCACCTTTTATTCATCCCCCCATAACTCTTGGTCACGTTCACCCCATCCACATCCCCTCCCAAACCGTCACCCGCCCCTCGCCAGAAGCTGTCCCACGTAGTTACTTAACTTCAGAGGGGGGTCCTCTACCTCCCAAAGTCCCTAACTCTCCCGGGTCCTCCACTCGAGGACCTTCTTACCAACCGGACCTCTTAACTGGCGTATTTGTAAACTCTAACGCTACAGGGACAGCCGATACCTTTCTACCTGACAGTTAGATGCCGGGTACCACAGTCGGAGCTGACATACATTAAATACAACCTCCAAAAACGACTACTCTTACCGTTGAGGCCGGGATGCAGGGTGTCGGCCCCTCGTCACATGGCTGACAGAGAATATGTG
>BLSH010248011.1:150510-162229 GCA_018402905.1 Glandirana rugosa | reverse complement strand
GACCCTCTATTACCATCCTCATACAGGCCCATCTCTCTTATCAACGTGGATATCAAAATCCTATCCAAAATTATCGCTGACCGCCTTGCCCACATTCTCCCCTCCATTATCAGCCCAGCCCAATCGGGCTTCATACAGGGTCGCTCTGCTACTCTTAACATTCGCAAGGTCCTTCATGCCCTTGAGCATGCTAAGAGGCACTCTGACCAAGACCTAGCCATCATCTCATTAGATGCCGAAAAGGCTTTCGATAATATAAGCTTCACCTGGCTCTACATGGCTATGGAGACGTTTGGATTTGCGGGCCCCATCCTAAACTATATCCACAAAATGTATGCATCCCCCTCGGCTCGCCTAATCACACCGAACTTTATGTCCCCAGAGATCCCTCTTTCCAAGGGCACTCGCCAAGGCTGCCCCCTTTCCCCTCTCCTTTTCAACCTAGCCCTGGAGCCCCTATCTAGAATAATTAATTCCAGCGAGGGAATCAGTGGAATGTCAGCTGGCAACCTTACTCTTAGATCAGCACTCTTTGCTGACGACATTCTTCTTTTCTCATCAAACCCCTCTCGAGATATCTCCTACACCCAAGAATTATTCGAAACCTTCAGAACATGCTCAGGCCTAAAAATAAACTTTGAAAAAAGTGAGATCCTTCCCCTGAACCCTCGGGTCTCTGGACCCTGGACAGCAACATCCTGTTTCTTGATAGCTAAAAAACACATCACGTACCTAGGTCTGGCCATTGGAAGGGAACCCTCATCACTGTACTCATTAAATTATCCCCCCTTGATAAACAAGATCATACAAGAACTAGGGAATTGGGCTTCCCTCCCCCTCTCCCTATTCGGCAGATGTCATCTCTTCAAAATGGTCTCATTTGTGAGGCTCCTATACCCTCTACAGACCTTACCTTTACTCCTTAAACACAAAGATGTACACAAAATCCACTCTGCCTTGCTTTCATTCATCTGGCAGGGCAAAAAGCCCAGAGCGGCCTTACGAAAACTATGTCTGCCGAAGGAGGAGGGGGGGACAGGCCTGCCCAACATCAGAATATACAACCTTTCATGCCTCCTAAGGCAAGTGCTCGATTGGTTCACTGACGACCTTGAAAGTGCATTGGCAGCCCCTTACTCCCTCCGAGCGCTGGCCCACGCGAAACTCCCAACACTCCCCTTGCGCCTTAGAACAAACTCCCTCTTCCGAGACACGATAGTCGCCTGGAGAGAAGTGAGAAAACTTCTAGATCTGCCATCTAAAGTATCCCGCTTTCTCCCAATAGCAGGTAACCCCATGTTCCCACCCTCCTTCACGAGCGCCCCATTCTCTGTTTGGTCCTCACAGGGCCTAAAACTGATCAATCAAACCTGTACCCCAGAAGGAAAGTCGGTCAGATCCTTCCCTGAGCTGATCAGATCCTACTCTATACCCAAATCACACCTTTTCCCTTATCTCCAGCTGAAACACTATCTCAAAACCGAGATCATCCCTACCCCTAAACCCTTCCAACTCTCGTTCATTGACTCTCTCGCCACTGGAGGGCATTATTCCATCTCCCAAATCTACTCCCATCTTTCGCGCCACCAAGCCTCCAAACACTCCTTACAACCACTCCAATCTTGGGCCAAGACCCTTGAAGACCCCGAAGCACCGGCCAAAATCCTACAGGGATATCGAAAGATACTTGCTTTAACGGTCTCTGAAAAGTGGAGGGAAACCCAATTCAAAATCACACACAGGGCTTACTTCCCCTTTTTTTTCAGACCGGAGAACCCCTCCGCCCCAGCGTGTCCCTGGTGCTCTGCTCCCAAACCCACCTTATTGCATAAGTTCTGGAACTGCCCTAAAATAGTAACCTTTTGGGATCACGTCCTGCTCTACATTAATAAAATTCAAAAGTGCCATACCCCTAAGGACCTAATGCTATGCCTATTCAGCCACCAGACACCACCTCCCACAGACACTCCCCCTCCGGGGTTTCCAGTTCCTCATTGGGCCCACTTGTGTCTCCTGGCAGCCCGCAGAATCATCACTCAGGCGTGGATCAACGCAGACCCGCCCGTGCTGTCACAAGTCAAAGCTGCCATCAACCACCTATTTCGCATAGAATGGCTAGACGTCATTTCCCAGAATTGCAAATCCGCAAAACGCTTTTTCTCCAGATGGAGGAACTACCTAGAATACTCCTTCTCAGCAAAAGAAATCCAACGATATATGGAACCCTTTCACTTATCCGAATGGTATTTGAAAGCGGATCTCTCAAACACACTAGGGAAACTCAAAATCCAAAAATCCTCCTCGTAACAGGTGCGGTGACCCCCCTTGACATTCCACGAACCCCGACCTATATCCCCTCTCAGGGGATATACCGATTGCCTTTTATCCTGCCCAATAAATTCCTGATCATGCTATTGGAAATCTATAAGTTGAAACTTTCCCCACTAGCCGTTCAGGACATACCCTGGAAGTAAGAGATCACGCCAAGCCTCCCTCCCTACCCTGGCCCCTCTCTCAAACAGGCCTATCTTAGGCCCTCTAGGCTATGTTTGATCCTAAGATACCAGCTATTTATGTTATATGTTACTTTCACAATGTACCAGCACCCCTACGACCTGGTTCATCTTACCTTTCACTGTTCTTGGTGTAGTACTGCACTTACAAACCTTTTTGCCTTACAGATTTACGAACTCTGTTTATGCATCTTGCCTTGCTTGCCAAGGCCCCAACTGTACTATCATTCAACAAATGTTGTTTATTGCCTCTTTGATAAATGTAACATTGTAAATCTTATATAATGTGAAAACCCAATAAATATATTTATAAAAAAAAAAAACCCCCCTCCTGCCCGGATGAATTTTCAGTTTTCAGCGCAGTCACTCTTTGAATGAAAATTGCACGGTCTTGCGACGTTGTATCCAAACAAAATTGATTTCCTTTTTTCCCACAAATAGAGCTTTCTTTTGGTGGTATTTGATCACCTCTGCAGTTTTTATTTTTTGCGCTATAAACATAAAAAGAGCGTCAATTTAAAAAAAAAGAACAATTTTTTTTGCTTTTTGCTATAATACATATCCAAAAATAAAAAATAAAAAAACACATTTATTCCTCAGTTTAGGCCGACATATATTCTTCTATATATTTTTGGTAAAAAAAAATTGTAATAAGCGTATTTTGATTGGGTTGCACAAAAGTTATAGTGCCTACAATCTATGGAAATTGGTTTATGGCGTTTTTATTATTTATTTATTTTTTTTTACTGGTAATGGCGGCGATCTGCGATTCTTATTGGCGGACATGTCGGACATTTTTGACACTTTTTTGGGACCAATAAAATTTATACAGTGATCAGATCTAAAAATAGACACTGATTACTGTATACATGTCATTGGCAGGGAAGGGGTTAACACTAAGGGGGCGATCAATTGTGTTCCCTGTATGAGTTCTAACTGTGTGGGGGTGGGGCTGACAGGGACATAACAGATCTAACTGTTCCTGTTCACAGGGATCAGCAGATCTGTCATGCCCCCCCTCACAGAGCGTTCTAGCCCTCTGTGAAGGGATCGCGGGTCTCCGGCGGACATCGAGTCTGACCCGCGGGCACGCTCATGCAGCATGCGAGAGTGCGCCTGGAGCACACAAAAGGGACGGACATCAATTGACGGCTCCCTGGCAATTCAGATCCGCGCTGTAGCCATCAATCGGCTATAGCGCGGATCTGAAGTGGTTCATATGCTACTTAGAGTTATTTTGTTTCATAAATGTAATTTACATGGTCTAAATTTGTTTCAGCACATGGGCATGCTGGCTACATTTTCTATCTACAGACAGATATAAGGAACTAACAAGACCCACCTCTTTGAACACGCTAATCTGAGGTTATACCCCTCAGTAACTCTGGAACACACATACACCTATACTCCCTTATGCCTCGCCAACTCTATGAAGGGAGGTAACCCCGACCCCAAACAGGGACAGAAGTCGGGGGCTCCTCCTCAACACTCAAGGATGATGACCCGATAGGATATAGCCACCATTAACACGAAACGATTCCACCATTTTTATTATCAAGACTCTAACCCTTACAACCCTTCTAGGCTGCCGTGGGGACAGACAAGGCGAATAACCCCCCCTTTTTCTTTTTTTTTTTCTTCTCCTTTCTCTCCCACCTCCGCATTCCTCCTGATCTCCCTCCTCCCATCCCTTCCTTTCGGGTTATCCCCCCACCCCCCCCTCACCCCACCTCCCGCCTCACCCCACCTTCCCTTACACAATGAGATATGCCGATTTACCTTCAATCTGGGACACTAAACATAAAATCACCCTAAAGTAAGCTTTTCTCGCTAAGGGAAAAGAGATAGATGACATTACAGGCTCAGTTCACTCCTACATCTTAACACCCCAATCAAACATCTAACAAGAGACTAACTCTAACTCCTTTAATATACATGAACTTAATTTGATCTACTCGGACGACTCGCGTTCTGAGGATGTGAGTTCAGGCAACTGCGAGACGTTCAGGTAATAAGTGATATATTTGTTATCTTGTTAGTCGACCATAAGTATACCGCTTCTCTCTCCTAAAATCTTGTTTGATCCTATTTACCTACTGTATCATTATCTTCAGTTATTGTTGGATCCTAAGATATAAGGCCCCGATGTAAGACGCTACCTACCGGCGATATTTCATTACTCTGTACCACCTTTGTAACCCATTATTTCTAATAAAACTCTTATTGGAAAAAAAAAAAAAATTGTTTCAGATTCATCACACTAGGGGTGGTTTCACACGTTTGTGTCCATGTGCGGGGTTCGTTTTGCTCAGAGGGGATCAATCCGTTGATCCCCGCTGAGCTGGTGGATGACAGATGCACACATGCACAGGGAGCAGAGACAGATCTGTCAGAGCCCCCGCTCTCCTCTATGGGAAATCGAATGAAAACGGACTGCCTGTCTGTTTTTATCCGATCCCCAGACGGATGGAAAAATAGGGTTTCCATCTGTCCGACTTTACGGGACAGGATTGGATCAGAGAGCGGCGGGTGTCAGCAGACATGTCACCACTGACATCCGTCACTTCATAGAGGAGAATGGAGCATCCGTTCAGGTCCGCCTGAAAAACGGACTGGCGGACCCAAACATAACGGCCGTGTGAAAGGGGCCTAATGTCTAAAAGATAAATTGTTTGTTTCAGTATCTCAATGTTAATTTAGTGTGCTAGCTGACATGGAAGTGAAAACCATAATCGGGAGGGTTTAATATAAGATACAGTACATTTAGCGGAGCATTTTCTGATGTCATCAAATTCAGCGCTTGTTATCAGATAAAAATCATAAATGCAACGATGCCTGCTAAGTAGTTCAAGACAACTTTATCCTGTATACTTTTGAATTATATGTATGACATCCATTATTTCAAACATTGTATGAAAAGAAGTAAAAGCTTTTAAGCTCTTACATTCTGTTTTACTATAAAATAACACTACTCTTTACTATATGTAAATTACTTCATAGAGAAAAAATGATATTCTTTACTCAGGTAGTGAGAATAATATCTCCTTATGGTTCTTTACTGGCAAGAAGCAATTCACAATGCTAGAGACCAATCACTTTCCCCTACATCTTTAGACAAATAGGTTTTCGGTGTAAATAGAAAAAGCTATTCATTAAGTTAAAAAATAATAATAATAAATGGCCATATTGCATTTATAAATATACAGGTTAACTGGCACTTACATTTTTTGTTATACAGCATAAATGGTATTATGTCATTATTACTAATGGTGATAATCACAATACAAAAAGGAAACTAACTATTATATATAATGTAATCTCATTCACACCATTTATATGGTATTGTTATAAAGATGTTTTTATCATTTACTATAAAGACAAGGCCAACCATGTTTTCAACAAACTGGCATAAAACTGTTCTCACAATAGAAAAATGGTGCTAAAAAGTAAAGGTTTTCATAATTGTTCTGCATTAAAATAGATTGGATGAATACCTTTATCAGTTATTTTCACAACTCAACAACCACCTGTGGAAATGAAAAAAAATGCAATCAGTACTATTGAAGCTATTAAAACAGCTATTCTGGCAACTTTAAGAAGGTTATTTTTCTGTAACTTCTGCTGTATATGTTGATCAAAGCAAACCTAATATTAAAAAGTAACTGAACTGCGAAAATGGTATTCATAAATAGTCAGGAAGAGGGTAAAGGGCAAGTAAGCAGCATTGCTTGTGGTCTCTCTGCAACTGATCTTTGCCTTATTGTTAATTTACAGGGGTAGATTTACTAAAGGCAAATAGGATGCTCTCTTTCCAAGGGAATTTTCACTTTGCATGGAAATTTTCCTTCAGCTTAGTGAATAAGGTGAAGCTCTGACTTACACAATCCAATGATCTGTAAGCAGAATGCCTTTTTCTGCACTATGTATCTGCGTGGAGGTGACCATATTGGTAAAAGCAGAGATTTGCTTCTCATGTCAGATGGGCACAATGGCAAGGACCTCATTCTCAATTCCATGGCCAGGTGAATGTGGGAATCTGCGAAGGGAAGGACTTATCAGAATGTAGAAGCTCCCTTTTGAATAAAGGGGCCTACAGATATCTGCCCCCCCTCCACATGAATGAGTAGGGGTACAAGCCAAGCCAATTGTAAATAAAACATGCACAGTAGTAGCAGCACTTTATTAAATTCTTAAGCCCTGGAAGGTTTACTCCCTTCATGACCAGTCCATTTTTTGCAATATTGCACTGTGATATTTTAACTGACAATTGCGACACTGTACCTAAATAAAATGTCCACCTTTTCCTACAAATAGAGCTTTATTTTGGCAGTATTTGATCACCTCTGTGTTTTTTATTTTTTGCGCAATAAACAAATAAAGACAATTTTGAAAAAAAAACTATATTTTTTACTTTATGTTATAAAACATACCTAATAAAAAAATGTAAAAAATCTAATTTCTTTATCAATTTAGGCCAACATGTATTCTGCTACATATTTGTGGTAAAAAAAATCCCAATAAGCGTATATTGATTGGTTTGAGCAAAAGTTATCACGTCTACAAATTATGGGATATATTTATGGAATTTTTATATATTTTTATTTTTTTACTAGTAATGGCAATCAGCGATTTTTAGTGGGGCAGCGACATTGTGGTGGACAATTTGACAGTAAGCGAGACTTTTTGGGGACCAGTGACACTAATACAGTGATCAGTGCTAAACAAATGCACTGTCACTGTACTAATAAAACTGGCAGGGCTGGGGTTTACATCAGGGGCGATCAAAGGGTTAAATGTGCTCTTAGGGAGTGCTTTCTAACTGTGTGGGAGATGCTTTGACAGGGGGAAGGCAGAGATCTATGTTCCTGTTTAGCAGAAACACAAGATCTCCATCTTACCCTCTCACAGAACATCAGTCCGCCTTGTTTACATAGGCCGACCGCCCTTCTGCCTCTCCTGAGAATGATCATGGGGTGCCGGCAAACATCGGGTCCGCTGGACCCGCTGATTGGCTCCTGCTGCACACTCCTATCCATCAATCACACGGCCTAGCTATGTAGATGCAGTATCAATCAAAATGAACAAAGCCCAGATGACTCTGTCTAAGACAACCTCCTCCCATTACACTCTTGCAGCGAATTATAGCTCCCCAGAATGTCAACAAATTAGCCAGGTATGCTGGGTTCTGGTTGATGTCTTTGACCAAATATGGTCATGGCCATATCTTGTCAATGACATTACTTGGAATACCTGTTGGGTTTTTTTTACAATGTGACACAAGCCAGCTGATAGGAAACTGTAATTTAGTAAAGGAATGACTCATGGAATGACTCATGGCTGCAGCAGCTGGATGATTGGGCAGACAGGAGGCCTGGTCATCCCTGGTCATTTAGTTCATCTTTTCAGCAACAATCAAAGATGGGTGTTGAGGACTGGCAAGGTCAACAGTTGTCGTTATTACTAATCCTTGGCCTTAATATAAATAAAATCCTGAGGTTAATCTACATGGGGCCACATTGGCTTTAAATGTTGTGTTGCTTTTTCTTTAGTATGTGAATTAAATAGAAATCCCTATTAATGCATCAAGAGCTTGTGTATTCTCTAGATATTACTACTCAGATGGTGGCTTCTTTAATAGCCGATAAGCTGACCAGGCGACCTACATGGACGCCTAAGGAGGGAGCTCCGGAGTAGCATCAGGGATTCCAGCGACAGAAAGCACCAAACAGCGGCGATTCCATGCATAACTAGAAGGGGACATACACCCGCAACTAACGCCATGTCCAGGAAATGCAAGGAGAAGAGAGAACCCCGCAATCTGACTGCCTTCTTCCCCCAGCCAGAGTGAGATAGCAGACAAGATGGCGCCGGCCGCATGGCCCATGTTGCCTATCACAACACATGCAATCACTATACAGACCTGCCAGACGAGACGCCTGCGGCTGCGGGGAGTTCAGAGGGCCATCCATCCCCTTACAGGGTGGCTCCACACAGCCCATCATGCTGCAGCCCAGCAAAAGTCTCCCCAGGCCTGAATGAAATATCACCAATAGCCTCATTCCCCACTAAAAAACAACAAGTAATGGACACCCAGCTTAAAGAGATGTTATTAACTCTTCATAACTCGCTTTACACTGACATTATTACACTGACTAGGCAATTTACCAGGGAAGTTCACTCACTGGGAGACAGAGTACATGTCACTTACCTGGTGGTCGAGTCTGACTTGTGCAGGGGACAACCTCTCTTGCAGCCCTGGTTCAAGGACCCCTGGTAGTGGAGACAGGGAATCCTGAAGCACAGGGAGGCACGAGGGCTGGATATAGTCTCTGATGGCAGCTGAGAATCCACTGGAGCTCGTGCAACAGAAGGGTAGTGATGCAGGCCGGGTCATTAACAGGCTGGCGGTGAAGTATAGAAGGATCAGGCAGGCGGGTGGTCGAGTTCAAGCAGGGTCAGCAACGTGCGGGCAACAAAGGTACAAAGGAGCAGGCAAAGAGTAGTGGTAGACAAGCCGAAGGTCAGGGCAGGCAGATAGCAAACAAAGTCCAAGGGGAGCCGGGGTCACAGATACAGGAAGTCTCTTCAGAGTAGCACACGGGTCATAGGATACTGGAACGCTGTAGAATGGACAGCATCCGCTGCAGGTTCTCCCATGCTTCAAATAGGGCCATCTGGCGCCACTTCCGGCGCACCACCGTGGAAGACCGCAAAAGGCACCCATGACCCATAACAGTCCATACTATAGAGGAATCTATGGGGGAGGTGACCACTACTATTAATGACCTGGTGGAAGACCGTGACGAAAACTTAGAAGAACATGCTCAAGGCAAAAATAGCTGACTTAGAAGAACGCTCAAGGAGAAAGAACCACAAACTCAGAGGAATCCCTGAAGCAATCCTGCCACCAGACCTCAAAAATATGCCACAGATCTATTTTCTACTCTTCTACCTGATGTGCCAGCCATAGAGCATACAATTGATCACATACACCGTGTGTCAAAGCTGGCCTCTTTACCACAGTCAGTCCCACGCAATGTCCTATTAAGAGTTCATTTTTTCCACATAAAAGAACAAATCCTGTACAAATCCAGATCTATGTGCCAACTATCAAACCCATACTCCCCGATTCAAATATACACTGACCTGTCCAAACATACCCTGGATGTTAGGAGGCAGCTGTCCACAATTATGGAGGCACTCTGTAACCACAAAATAGAATACAAATGGAAATAACCCTCCAAACTCCTAGTAGAAAGAAATAGCACATCTTTCATCATAATACCAATGGAAAAGGGAATTGCCCTATTGCACAAATGGGGCATTATACCCAAACCGATACCGCCCGTGGGAGCCAAAAAAAACCCTGGAAAATTACACCATAATGGCAGCAAATCACAGACTAAGATCATCATGATCCCCAAAGATCTGCTAAAGTGCTTACAACTCACTTAAGATCAAGCAACAACCAGTTGTGCTTTATTGCTACACCTGTCGGCCTTAAAACTTTTATCCCACACTACCGTTGCAGTGCAGAATGATAGCTATATCTCTGCAATTTGTGTTCTCTTTGTTTCGTTTTTTCTTCTTCTTTTTTGCCCGTTTTATGGCTCTAGACGTACCCCCTCTTGGATCATCTTCTTATCTTCAAGTCCATCCACATCACTTACACCTGTTGTATAGATCAACAAAGGAATATGACAGACAACGCTACATCAATCTGAACACTTTCTACTGCTACCACCATCTGGAAACAGCAAAAAGACCACATCAGCTACAACACCTCTCCCATCACATGAACACTAAAATCCTAACTTGAAATGCCAACGGGCTTAGTTACCGGGCTAAAAAGGCCTCACTATGGCAAACAGCAAAAATACAATCTTGTCAAATCCTGTGTGTACAAGAAACATACTTGAAGCATGATGCAGCACCTACTTGCACACATAAGGACTTTCCCCACATTTTCACTGCATCAGGACCAAAGAAATAACGAGGAGTCCTTATGACAATACACCAATCAGTCAATTTTCAACTTCAAAATAGCATCTCTGATACAAATGGGAGATACCTTATTTTGAACCGCAGAATTGACAATTATCCTATCACCCTAGCAACAATATATGCCCCAAACAACCGTCAGGTGTACTTTCTGAATAAGGTTCTGAAAAGAATCCACCATTTGCAGAAAGGCTCACAGATTCTCTGCAGAGATTTCAATATAGTCCCAGACTAGCAGATGCACATATCCAACCCCAGATCCAGGCAAAACTCCCCCATGGGAAAGTTCATCAATGACAATGATTGCCACCACCCTGGAGAACGAGTATACATACCACTCTCCAGTATACAATACCTACACTCGTATTGATTATTTCCTGACTGATACATGGATGTTGCAATGGGTTGCTGAGTCTGACATTGTGCCCATAACATGGGCAGACCATCCCCCTACACATGTAACAATTTCAAATTCAAAACCCCAACCAGCACATTAAATATGGAGAACCAATGCCCAAAGTCTAAAAACACCCCCAAATCTCTACAGCAACAGATAGAGGAATTCTTCCATGACAACATGGCCTCGGTGTCAGACTCAACAACCCTTTGGAGCGCACATAAGGCATTCAATAGGGGGGGGGGGGTGCTCATACAAATGGGCACACAAGCAAAACAAAGGAGGACACAGCAAATTGACCAACTCATTAACGACATCTAATTACTAGATTCCCAAAATCAGTCACATCCCTCTCTGAACCTGAAAAGTAAGCTCATGAACCTCAGACAAAAACTTAGAGCAGTGTTACTAGATGCATTTGAAAAACAACACCTCATACTGAAAGCAGGATATTATAACACTAGCAATAAAGTGGGCAAAGCTATAGCACCATCCCACCACTAAAGGAAAACTTCAAGATCCCCAGGCGATAGCCAATGCTTTCAGCTGTTGCTACTAGTGTTGAGCGAACCCGGACTGTAACTTTCGGGTCTGTACCGAACTTTCGGGTGTCCGTGGCACGGACCCGGACCCGGACATTTCAAAAATCGTTCGGGTTCGGTCCGGGGTTCTGCTATTTTACTCCACGTGTTGAGAATCAATCAACAAGCGTTTCACTGGTTTGCCCTTAGAAGCCATCACAGCCATGCCTACTAATGGCATGGCTGTGATTGGCCGGTGCATCATGTGACCCAGCCTCTTTATAAGC
>BLSH010248011.1:81970-108852 GCA_018402905.1 Glandirana rugosa | reverse complement strand
GTTAAAGGAGGTGGGGTCTGAGTAAGTAAGTACAAAATTACCTAGAACAAACACGTGACTACGTGTCGTCTACGTAGTCATCCCCCCCGTCTCCCCCTGTACTGGGGGGGGGGGTTGTAACATGTCCCACCCGGTAAATATACCTATGTGGAATTATTTTACCCTTACCAACCAGTATAATTGAAGGACAAACACCGTGTAATCATATACACTCCCCCCTTTAAAAAGTTCTACCCACCACTGGTACCGCCGGTAAAACTTCAGCCGGTAAAACTTAGGTTGAAAACAAAAAAGTTATCCTTCTCCCAGTACACTGTGTAGTTTGAGTAACCCTTAAAGTAAAAGTTGGATTCAAAATGGCCGACTTCAAAATGGCCGCCATGGTCACCACCCATCTTGAAAAATTTCCCCCCTCACATATACTAATGTGCCACAAACAGGAAGTTAATATGACCAACCATTCCCATTTTATTAAGGTGTATCCATATAAATGGCCCACCCTGTACAATGTTGGGGGGGGGGGTCATGTCCCCCTCTGCCCCCCCTACTGATGCATCTGCTGTGCATCAGTGCACAAACAAGATCCATTAAAACATGAATGAATGAGTCTGGGGTGGAGGAAATTGACTGGCCTGCACATAGTCTTGACCTCAACCCTATGGAACACCTTTGGGATTAATTCGATCAGAGACTGCAAGCCAGGCCTTCTTATTCACATCAGTGCCTGACCTCACAAATGCTCTTCTGGAACAATGGTCAAAACACCCATAGACACTAAATGTGATTTTAATATATACAGTATCTCACAAAAGTGAGTACACCCCTCACATTTATGTAAATATTTTATTTCATCTTTTCATGTGACAACACTATAGAAATGACACTTTGCTACAATGTAAAGTAGTGAGTATACAGCTTGTATAACAGTGTACATTTGCTACCCCCTCAAAATAACTCAACACACATCCATTCCTGTCTAAATTGCTGACAACAAAAGTGAGTATACCCCTAAGTGAAAATGTCCAAATTGGGCCCAAAGTGTCAATATCTTGTGTAGCCACCATTATTTTCCAGCACTGCCTTAATCCTCATGGGCATGGAGTTCACCAGAGCTTCACAATTTGCCACTGGAGTCCTCTTCCACTCCTCCATGAAGACATCATGGAGCTGGCGGGTGTTAAATACCTTTCTCTTCTCCACTTTCCTTTGATGATGCCTGTGTCATGTGGCTCGTTAGTGTTACAAGGTCTTAGGTGTGAATAGGGAGTTCAACATGGCACCATGACAAGGAACTCTCTGAGGATCTGAAAAAAAGAAGTGTTACACTACATAAAGATGGCCTAGGCTATAGGAAGATTGCCAAGACGGTGAAACTGAGCTGCAGCACGGTGGTCAAGACCATACAGTGGTTTAACAGGACATGACCCACTCAGAACAGGCCTCGCCATGGTCGAATACAGAAACTGAGTGCATGTGCTCAGCATCATATCCAGAGGTTGCCTTTGGGAAATATACATATGAGTGCTGCCAGCACTGCTGGAGATGGTTGAAGGGGTGGGGGGTAAGCCTGTCAGTGCTCAAACCCTACACCGCAGACTGAATCAAACTGGTCTGCATGGCTTTCATCCCAGAAGAAAGCTTCTTCTAAAGATAATGCAAAAGAAAGCCTGCAAACAGGTTGCTGAAGACAAGCAAACTAAGGACATGGATTACTGGTACCATATCCTGTGGTCTGATGAGACCAATATAAGCTTATTTGGTTCCGATGGTGTCAAGCGTGTGTGGTGGCAACAAGGTGAGGAGTACAAAGACTACAGTCAAGCATGGTGGTGGAAGTGTCATGGTCTGGGGCGGCATGAGTGCTGCCAGCACTGGGGAGCTACAGTTCATTGAGGGAACCATAAATGCCAACATGTACTGTGACATACTGAAGCAGAGCATGATCCCCTCCCTTCAAAGACTGGGCTGTAGTATTCCAACCTAATAACGACCCCAAACACACCTCCAAGATGACCACTGCCTTGCTAAAAAGCTTAGGGTAAAGGTGATGGATTGGCCAAGCATGTCTGCAGACCTAAACCCTATGGGGCATCCTCAAACTGAAGGTGGAAGAGTTCAAGGTCTCTAATATCCACCAGCTCTGTAATGTCGTCATGAAGGAGTGGAAAAGGATTCCAGTGGCAACCTGTGAAGCTCTGGTGAGCTTCATCCTCAAAAGGGTTAAGGCAGTGCTGTAAAATAATGGTGGCCACCCAAAATATTGACGCTTTGGGCCCAATTTTGAAATGTTCAGTTAGGGGTGTACTCACGTTTGTTGCCAGCAGTTTAGACATTAATAGCTGTGTGTTGAGTTATTTTGAGATGACAGCAAATTGACACTGTTATACAAGCTGTACACTCACTACTACACAACCGCTGGCAACAAAAGTGAGTGCACCCCTAATTGAAAATGTCCAAATCGGGCCCAAATTGTCAATATTTTGTGCAGCCACCATTTTCCAGCACTGCCTTAACCCTCTTGGGTAGGGAGTTCACCAGAGCTTCACAGATTGCCATTGGAGTCCTTTTTTTGAGGATGCCCCACAGATGCTCAATAGGGTTTAGGTCTGGAAACATGCTTGGCCAGTCCACCACCTTTACCCTCAGTTTCTTTAGCAAGGCAGTGGTCATCTTGGAGGTGTGTTTGGGGTCATATCATGTTGGAATACTGCCCTGCAGCCCAGTCTCCAAGGGGAGGGTATTATTCTTTGCTCCAGTATGTCAGAGTACATGTTGACATTCACGGTTCCCTCAATGAACTGTAACTCCCCAGTGCCAGTAGCTATCATCCAGGCTATGAGTAAGCACCAGCCCAAGGTGTGAAACATGTTAGCTGGGACTTGTGGTTCGTCTGAGTTGTACCTGTAGCTTTGTTCAATAAAATTACAAGATTGGATTTGAGTGCGGCTGTCCAGCCTCCTGTTCCTGTCTACAGTTCACTTGCACTATCAGCTGGCACCTGGTTCTTTGGCACACAGCTGATTTAGTTGGAGCTTAATGGTCCTAGAGTGGTGATTCACTGAGCACTCATGCAGCCCCAGACCATGACACTCCCACCACCATTCTTGACTGTAGGCAAGACACACTTGTCTTTGTGCACCTCATCTCGTTGCCGACACACACGATTGACACCATCTGAACCAAATAAGTTTATCTTGGTCTCATCAGACCACAGGACATGGTTCCAGTAATCCATTTCCTTAGTCTGCTTGTCTTCGGCAAACTGTTTGCCGGCTTTCTTGTGCATCATCTTTGGAAGAGGTTTCCTTCTGGGAAGATAGCCATGCAGACCAATTTAATGTAGTGTGTGGCATATGGTCTGAGCACTGACAGGCTGACCCCCACCCCTTCAACCTCTGCAGCAATGCTGGCAGCGCTCATACGTCTATTTTCCAAAGACAACCACTGCATATGACGCTGAGCTTGTGCACTCAATTTCTTTGGTCGACCATGGCGAGGCCTGTTCTGAGTGGAACCTGTCCTGTTGAACCGCTGTATGGTCTTGGCCACTGTGCTGCAGCGCAGTTCCAGGGTCTTGGCAATCTTCTTATAGCCTGGGCCATCTTTATGTAGAGCAACAATTCGTTTTTTCAGATCCTTAGAGTTCTTCACCATGAGGTGCCATGTTGAACTTCCACTGACCAGTATGAGAGAGTGAGAGTGATAACACCCAATTTAACACACCTGCTCCCCATTCACACCTGAGACCTTGTGAAACGAACGAGTCCCATGACACCGGGGAGGGAAAATGGCTAATTGGGTCCAATTTGGACATTTTCACTTAGGGGTGTACTCACTTTTGTTGCCAGCGGTTTAGGCATTAATGGCTGTGTGTTGAGTGATTTTGATGGGACAGCAAACATACACTGTCATACAAGCTGCACACTCACTACTTTACATTGTAGCAAAGCATAATTTCTTTAGTGTTGTCACATGAAAAGGTATAATAAAATATTTACAAAAATGTGAGGGGTGTACTCAATTTTGTGAGATGCTGTATATTTCTGTGTTTGGGATAAATGTGCAAATATTTCCAAATGCCAATTGGCAAATAAGATTGCTGCTCTTAAAAGGTGAATGTGCCTTTAAATCATAAATATGTGTGTAAAGAGCACTACCCAATATACAAACTTAATGTTAAACTCATAGAAATAAATACATCAAATGCTTAATCACTGTTATTAAACCCATATATATTGTGCATCAAAAGCCCACATGAATGTCCATATACAGTATCTCACAAAAGTGAGTACACCCCTCACATTTTTGTAAATATTTTATTATATCTTTTCATGTGACAACACTGAAGAAATTACACTTTGCTACAATGTAAAGTAGTGAGTATACAGCTTGCATAACAGTGTAAACTTGCTGTCCCTTCAAAATAACTTAACACACAGCCATTTATGTCTAAACCGCTGTCAATAAAAGCGAGTACACCCCTAAGTGAAAAGTCCAAATTGGGCCCAAAGTGTCAATATTTTGTGTGGCCACCATTATTTTCCAGCACTGCCTTAACCCTCTTGGGCATGGAGTTCACCAGAGCTTCTCAGGTTGCCACTGGAGTCCTTTTCACTCCTCCATGACAACCTCACAGAGCTGGTGGTGGATGATAGAGATCTTGCACTCCTCCACCTTCCATTTGAGGATGCCCCACAGGTACTCAATAGGGTTTAGGTATGGAGACATGCTTAGCCAGTCCATCACCTTTACCCTCAGCTTCTTTAGAAAGGCAGTGGTTGTCTTGGACTCCTTACCTGGTTGCCCCCACACATGTTTGACACCATCTGAACCAAATAAGTTTATCTTGGTCTCATCAGACCACAGGACATGGTTCCAGTAATCCATGTCCTTAGTCTGCATGTCTACTGCAAACTGATTGCAGGCTTTCTTGTGCATCATCTTTGGAAGAGGTTTCCTTCTGGAACAACAGCCATGCAGACCAATTTGATGCAGTGTGCAGCGTATGGTTTGAGCATTGACAGGCTGACCCCCAACCCCTTCAACCTCTGCAGCTATGCTGGCAGCACTCATACATCTATTTCCCAAAGACAACCTCTGTATATGACGCTGATCAGGTGCACTCAACTTCTTGACCATGGTGAGGCCTGTTCTGAGTAGAACCGCTGTATGGTCTTAACCACCATGCTGGGGCTCAGGTTCAGGGTTTTGGCAATCTTCCTATAGCCTAGGCTATCTTTATGTAGAGCAACAATCCTTTTTTTCAGACCCTCAGAGTTCTTTGCCATGAGGTGCCATGTTGAACCTCTACTTCTAGTTACATAGCAAAACAAAGGTGCCCCATGGGGCTTTGAATGAGGGATGCATGAGGTCAACACACCATGAATTGTATAAAAAAATGACCAATTTAATGGCAGTTAGCAAACATCATAGCAAAACAATGCATGAGCATACAAATGATAATCATGAAAAGCAGCCTGGTACAGAGTTGCATACAATCATAATGTCAATATTGGTGTTCGCAGGTATAATATATTAGATGAACTTGTACATCTATATTCTCGACGCGTTTCGCGAGCTTGGCTCGCTTCCTCAGGAGTAGATGTGCATATCTAGAAACAAAGTACCAGTTAGATGAATGTGGTATTGGTAAAGGAGTTAGGCAGGGGGACACAAAACGGGCACCCCATACTTACACCTGTGATCAGACTCTGGGGCACAACTCCCAATAAGGGCAACAGGCAGGGCCTCCACCGGGAGCTGAAGGGACGGAGAGGGCAGCGGCCAACCCAAAGCGGACGGGAGGCGGGCACGGCAGGTTGGCGTGGCAGGTGTCTCTCCTTCCCTTTCGAATGGCAGGCTCTATCTGCACACAGACACTTCCTCCAGTCATGGTAAGCGTGTTTTTTATATATCTAACACCATGCCCAGCATGGAGTCACTGCATTCACCCCCGGTCCATGCGGTTCACACAGGGATACTGCCACCCTGTTCTGGGTTGACAACCTCACATGCATTTTGTGTATATCCATTATTTCTTTTTGCCCATTACACTCGGTGGAAACAAGCTCACTGTAGTCACACACACATCAGTTTTAACATGCACACAACGTTTATTACTCACTATCACAGGTTGGCTTCTGCACATTCTCTTTTTTCTGTTTCTTATTTACCTTTTCTTTTTTCCCCCTTTTGATTCTTTTTTCTCCCACTTTCTCCCTTCTTTCTTTTTTTTGCTCTCTCTTTTTCTTACCCTTGTACTCTATCCTTACGCCTCCCCCCCCCCCCTCTTTACCCCAGGCACACATCTACCCACATGGTCAATACACACATTATTGTTTAAATTATTTACACCACGATCTCGGTGATCTTTATTCATACATTCACACCCCCCCTTTTTTTGCTCTTCACAGTTTCATGTGGGTTATGGATCATGGGGGATGTTGAGGAACACCTTTTGGACATTTCCACCTGCCACGCCCGCCTCCCGCCTGCTTTGGGTTGGCCGCTGCCCTCTCCGTCCCTTCAGCTCCCGGTCCCTGCGTGTTACCCTTTTTGGGAGTTGTGCCCCAGAGTCTGCACACAGGTGTAAGTATGGGGTGCCCGTTTTGTGTCCCCCTGCCTAACTCCTTTACCAATACCACATTTATCTAACTGGTACTTTGTTTCTACATATGCACATCTACTCCTGAGGAAGCGAGCCAAGCTCGCAAAATGCATCGAGAATATAGATGTACAAGTTCATCTAATATATTATACCTGCGAACACCAATATTGACATTATGATTGTATGCAACTTTGTACCAGGCTGCTTTTCATGATTATCATTTGTATGCTCATGCATTGTTTTGCTATGATATTTGCTAACTGCCATTAAATTGGTCATTTTTTATACAATTCATGGTGTGTTGACCTCATGCATCCCTCATTCAAAGTCCCATGGGGCACCTTTGTTTTGCTATGTATCTACATATATAGGGATGGAGGTATGCTTGAGTAGAGGCTACACTTGGCCACCCCCTTTTGCTACTTCTAGTTACCAGCATGAGAGAGTAAGAGCGATAATACTAAATTTAACACAACTGCTCCCCATTCACATCTGAGACCTTGTAACACTAACAAATCACATGACACTGGGGTGGTAAAATGGCTAATTGGGCTCAATTTGGACATTTTCACTGGGGTGTACTCACTTTTGCTGCCAGTGGCGTAGACATTAACCTCTAGAGATCCACGCTATAGATGAAAGACGGATCTGAATCTCTGGGTGGACGTCCATGGACGTCCGCCCTTTACATGCCCCCTGCGCGCACTCACAGGCGGCGGCGGCGCGCACGCCCGCCGCACGCTGCATGGGCGTGCCCGCGGGTCGGGCGGACTCGATGTCTGCTCCTGACCCGCGATCGCCTGCAAAGCTGTAGAACGGGGAACCGCCAATGTAAACACGGCAGTTCCCTGTTCTGTGAGAGGGGTACAAGCAGATCTACTGATCCCTGTCACTGGGATCAGTTAAATCTGTTATGTCCCGGCCAACCCATCCCCCCCACAGTTAGAACACACCCAGGGAACACTGTTAACCCCTTCACTGCCCCCTGCAGGTTAACCCCTTCACTGCCAATGACATTTATACAGTAATCAGTGGACATTTAAATTTCTGATCGCTGTATAAATGTCATCCCAAAAATGTGTCAAAAATGTCCGACATGTCCCCCCCAATATCAAAGTCCCGATAAAAATCGCAGATCGCCGCCATTACTATTAAAAAAAAAAAAAATAATAAAAACGCCATAAATCAATTGCCATAGTTTGTAGACGCGATTACTTTTGCGCAAACCAATCAATAAACGCAGATTGTGATTTTTTTTACCAAAAATATGTAGAAGAATATAAATTGGCCAAACCCAATGAATATTTTTTTTTTTTTTCGGATATTTATTACAGCAAAAAGTAAAAAATATTGTTCTTTTTTCAAAATTGTCGCTCTTGGTTTTGTTTATAGCGCAAAAAATAAAAACCTCAGAGGAGATCAAATACCACCAAAAGAAAGCTCTATTTGTGGGGAAAAAGGACATCAATTTTATTTGGGTACAACGTCGCACGACCGCGCAATTGTCATTCTAAATGCGACAGTGCTGAAACCTGAAAATTGGTCTGTGCAGGAGGGGGGTTTAAGTGTCCAGTAAGGAAGTGGTTATTTCCTATGTGTTGAGTTATTTTGAGGGGACAGCAAATTTACAGTTATACAAGCTGTACGCTCACTACTTTACATTGTAGCAAAGCATAATTTCTTCAGTGTTGTCACATGAAAAGATAGAATAAAATATTTACAAAAATGTGAGGGGTGTACTCATTTTTGAGAGATACTGTATATCAATCTTCTTGTATATGTGATTAAACTTCCATTGTGCAAATAAAGTGCCAAGTGCTGTAAGCGTATATTCAGTGCAGTTTGTGCTCCCCATCATGTGTGCCTGCTCACTCACCAGCTACTATGAACCCCCAACAGGAGTCATTAATGCGTGTGTGAATATCTTAGATTGCTGGGTTTTTAGTCATTCTGCATGGGTCTTCTGTTGTCTTCAAAGGTATACTCGTATATGGTGATAGTAAATGGCAGAAAAGGAGAATATAGCGCAATTCCGTTTTATTTATTTAAAACAAAAGGTATAAATATATCCACTCACATGATGAAAAAAGGAGGGCTGCGCTAATTGAATAATAAGAAAAGTCCCGAATCAATTGAATGACCCAGAAATGTCACATCAAAAAAGGAAATTACAAACGTATATAGATGTTATAAGACAGATGGAAAGTCATAAATGTCCATATATGTCTCAATTCTTGAATGTATACTCAAATTGAGGACAGTCCTTATCCACAAACAAGTTCTCAAAGTGATTCACCCAAAGTGCTGGATAAAGCATGCTGTGTATTCCACCACCAACACCCTGGAGGCTTACCAGATATATAAAGGAAAAACCGCCTATGGCTTATCCCCAGCCAGGGGTGCAGGGAATTCCCCATAAGACCTCTGCTTCAATACTCCCAATAGGTGATGTCCAGAACGATTGGCAGTTGTAAGTGTAAATCATAAAAAAACAAAATGGCTCACATAGCGTGATACTGTATAATGGACGACGTCTGGTAATGACGAAACGTACATCGAGAGGACGCGCTGACGTCACAGTGATCTTATCGTGTTAACGGTGAGACACATTTGCCGACTTTTAACATACAAATTTGCTCAGCCATTGTGAGTAGGTTTTTATCTTTTTATTAAAGATCCTTTATTAAAGGTATTGTGGGGAATTCCCTGTCCCCTAAACAAAGGGCCAGTTTACTGTCCTTCAAAATTTGGGGGGGGGACTGCCGCCAGCAGGAGCAGAAAATGTCCTGTGTCAGTGGGAATGAACAATGCCACATCATTGGCTTTAGGGGGAGTAATAGTGCCCCATCTTTGGTGTCAGTGGGAGTAATAGTGCACCATCATTGGTGTCAGTGGGAGGAATAGAGCCACATCATTGGTATCAATGGGAGGAATAGTGCCACATCATGGATGCCAGTGGGAGCAATAGTGCACCATCATTGGTATTAATTGGAGGAATAATGCCACAATAATGGTGTCAGTTTGAGGAATAGTGCACCATCATTAGTGTCAGTGGGAGGAATAGTACCCCGTTATTGGTTTCAGAGGCAGGAACTGTTGCTGAAAGTGGGGAGAATAATGCCCCAAGGGCCGGATAAAAATGAGCATAAGGCCACAGTTTGGAGACCACTGCATTAAATAGATGAACAGCACAAAATTCAGTTAGAATTGTAATAACAATTCCATAAACAATACCACAGTATCACTGCCAAGAAACAAAGTGTGCTCAGTCCTCCCAAAACATAAATGATCCAAAGCTGTTTAAAAGTCATCAGAGCATTCCCTCGGGAATGGATGTCAATAAGAAATTTATGTTAAAGATCACCAAAATTACTGGTCAATAAGTGTTTCAATCATGGCCATTGCTCTTCGTTACTCTGCACTGCAGCTTTTTTTAGGATTTAGTAATGCATTTTAAAAATGCCATAACAGTATAAAGCTCAGTAGATCAATACCATTTAAATCCAATAGTTCAATATAAATTGCAATTTGCCACTTAAAAGTTCCCCTGGGTAGAGTTGAGCGAACCCGAACTGTAAAGTTCGGGTTTGTATCGGACTTTAGGGTGTCCGTGACCCGAACCCTGACATTTGAGAAAAAGTCCGGGTTCGGGTATTTTTTGCGCCTTTTTCGCGCCTTTTGAATAGCTGCAGGGCAGCCAATCAACAAGCATTTCACTTGTTTGCCCTTAGAAACCATCACAGCCATGCCTACTAATGGCATGGCTGTGATTGGCCAGTGCATCATGTGACCCAGCCTCTATATAAGCTGGAGTCAGGTAGTGCTGCATGTCACATCATCTCATACTAGTGTAGGGAAAGGATGCTGCTGCTGTGAGGGACAGATTAGCTTTAGAAAATCATCTCATACTAGTGTAGGGAGAGGATGCTGCTGCTGCTGCTATGAGGGACAGATTAGCTTTAGAAAATGATCTCATACTAGTGTAGGGAGAGGATGCTGCTGCTGCTGTGAGGGACAGATTAGCTTTAGAAAATCTGTTAAAAGCAGCGATTTATTGGTGGGTGGGTGCTAGAGGAGATTTTTGTTTGTTAGAGTACATTTTGTTTGCTAAGCAAAGTGCCTCATATAAAACCTAAGCAATTTTTCTGTTTGTTAGGTTGGCGTTTGCAGCCATTTTTGCAAGTGCAGTGCACTTGCAACTGCTTGTGTGTCAGGGACACTACTTTAATCGTGTTCTGTTAGTTCATTTGGCAACATTTTGACATATTTAAATACTGCTTTTACATTGCAGTTAGACAAATTATTTTTTTTGTGTGCAAAATATTACATTTGCGGCCAGCGGGGCATTTCTTGCACAAAGTTAAAAAGTGCGTCTACATTGCTGGTTTAAAAAAAAAATTCTAAATACTACATTTGCGGCCAGCGGTGCATTTCTTGCACAAAAATAAAAAGTGCATCTACATTGCTGGTTTAAAAAAAAAATATTCTTAATACTACATTTGCGGGCAGCGGTGCATTTCTTGCACAAAAATAAAAAGTGCGTTACATTGCTGGTTTAAAAAAAAAAATTCTAAATACTACATTTGCGGCCAGCAGTGCATTTCTTGAACAAAAATAAAAAGTGCGTCTACGTTGCTGGTTTAAAAAAAAAAATATTATAAATACTGCATTTGCGGCCAGCGGTACATTTCTTGCACAAAAATAAAAAGTGCGTCTACATTGCTGGTTTTAAAAAAAAAAAAATATTTGAAATACTACATTTGCGCCCAGCGGTGCATTTCTTGCACAAAAATAAAAAGTGCGTCTACATTGCTGGTTTAAAAAAATATAGATTCTAAATACTACATTGGTGGCCAGTGGTGCATTTCTTGCACAAAAATAAAAAGTGCGTCTACATTGCTGGTTTAAAAAAAAAAATGAAATACTACATTTGCGGCCAGCGGTGCATTTCTTGCACAAAAATAAAAAGTGCATCTACATTGCTGGTTTAAAAAAAATATTCTAAATACTACATTTGCGGCCAGCGGTGCATTTCTTGCACAAAAATAAAAAGTGCGTCTACATTGCTGGTTTTTAAAAAAAAATAAATACTACATTTGTGGCCAGCGGTGCATTTCTTGAACAAAAATAAAATGTGTGTCTACATTGCTGGTTTAAAAAAAATATTCAAAATACTACATTTGCGGCCAGCGGTGCATTTCTTGCACAAAAATAAAAAGTGCGTCTGCATTGCTAGTTTAAAAAAAAAATTCTAAATACTACATTTGCAGCCAGTGGTGCATTTCTTGCACAAAAATAAAAAGTGTGTCTACATTGCTGGTTTAAAAAAAAAATATTCTAAATACTACATTTGCAGCCAGCAGTGCATTTCTTGCACAAAAATAAAAAGTGTGTCTACATTGCTGGTTAAAAAAAAAATATTCTAAATACTACATTTGTGCCAGCGATGCGTTTCTTGCACAAAAATGAAAAGTGCGTCTACATTGCTGGTTTAAGAAAAAAAATATTCGAAATACTACATTTGCACCCAGCGGTGCATTTCATGCACAAAAATAAAAAGTGCGTCTACATTGCTAGTTTAAAAAAATATATATTCTAAATACTACATTTGCGGCCAGCGGTGCATTTCTTGCACAAAAATAAAAAGTGTGTCTACATTGCTGGTTTAAAAACAAATATTCTAAATACTCCATTTGCGGCCAGCGGTGCATTTCTTGCACAAAAATAAAAAGTGTGTCTACATTGCTGGTTTAAAAAAAAATATTCTAAATACTACATTTGCGGCCAGCGATGCGTTTCTTGCACAAAAATGAAAAGTGCGTCTACATTGCTGGTTTAAGAAAAAAAAATACTCGAAATACTACATTTGCACCCAGCGGTGCATTTCATGCACAAAAATAAAAAGTGTGTCTACATTGCTAGCTTAAAAAAATATATATTCTAAATACTACATTTGCGGCCAGCGGTGCATTTCTTGCACAAAAATAAAAAGTGTGTCTACATTGCTGGTTTAAAAAAAAATATTCTAAATACTACATTTGCGGCCAGCGATGCGTTTCTTGCACAAAAATGAAAAGTGCATCTACATTGCTGGTTTAAGAAAAAAAAATATTCTAAATACTACATGTGCAGCCAGCGGTGCATTTCTTGCACAAAAATAAAAAGTGCGTCTACATTGCTGGTTTAAAAAAAATATTCTAATTACTACATTTGTGGCCTGCGATGCATTTCTTGCACAAAAATAAAAAGTGCGTCTACATTGCTGGTTTAAGAAAAAAAATATTCAAAATACTACATTTGCACCCAGCGGTGCATTTCATGCACAAAAATAAAAAGTGCGTCTACATTGCTAGTTTAAAAAAATATATATTCTAAATACTACATTTGCGGCCAGCGGTGCATTTCTTGCACAAAAATAAAAAGTGCGTCTACATTGCTGGTTTAAAAAAAAAATATTCTAAATACTACATTTGCGGCCAGCGGTGCATTTCTTGCACAAAAATAAAAAGTGTGTCTACATTGCTGGTTTAAGAAAAAAAATATTCAAAATACTACATTTGCGCCCAGCGGTGCATTTCATGCACAAAAATAAAAAGTGCGTCTACATTGCTAGTTTAAAAAAAATATTCTAAATACTACATTTGTGTCCAGCGGTGCATTTCTTGCACAAAAATAAAAAGTGCATCTACATTGTTGTTTTAAAAAAAAAATATTCTAAATACTACATTTGCGGCCAGTGGTGCATTTCTTGCACAAAAATAAAAAGTGCGTCTACATTGCTGATTTAAAAAAAATATTCTAAATACTACATTTGCAGCCAGCGGTGCATTTCTTGCACAAAAATAAAAAGTGAGTCTACATTACTGGTTTAAAAAAAAATTCTAAATACTACATTTGCGGCCAGCTGTGCATTTCTTGCACAAAAATAAAAAGTGCGTCTACATTGCTGGTTTAGAAAAAAAGAATAATAAATAGTGCTACATTGTACACTTGCACCTTGATGTGCATTTCTTGCACAAAATTAAAAAGTGCATTGACATTGTTGGTTTAAAAAAAAAAAAAATAGTGCTAGATAGTACATTTGCACCTTGCTGTGCATTTCTTGCACAAAAATAAAAAGTTTGTCTACATTGCTGGTTTAAAAAAAAAGAATAATAAATAGTGCTACATAGTACATTTGCACCTTGCTGTGCATTTCTTACACAAAATTAAAAAGTGCGTCGACATTGCTGGTTTAAAAAAAAAAAATAGTGCTACGTAGTACATTTGCACCTTGCTGTGCATTTCTTGCACAAAATTAAAAAGTGCGTTGACATGGCTGGTTTAAAAAATAAATAAAAAATAGTGCTACATATTACATTTGCACCTTACTGTGCATTTCTTGCACAAAATTAAAACGTTTGTCTACATTGCTGGTTTAAAAAAAAAAATTCTAAATACTACATTTGCGGCCAGTTGTTCATATCTTGCACAAAATTAAAAAGTTTGTCTACATTGCTGGTTTTAAAAAAAAAAAATCTAAATACTACATTTAGGGCCAGTTGTTCATTTCTTGCACAAAAATAAAAAGTTTGTCTACATTGCTGGTTTAAAAAAAAAATTCTAAATACTACATTTGCGGCCAGCTGTGCATTTCTTGCACAAAGATAAAAAGTGCGTCTACATTGCTGGTTTAAAAAAAAAAGAATATTAAATAGTACTACATAGTACATTTGCACCTTGATGTGCATTTCTTGCACAAAATTAAAAAGTGCGTCGACATTGCTGGTTTAAAAAAAAAAAAAAAAAGCGCTACATAGTACATTTGCACCTTGCTGTGCATTTCTTGCACAAAATTAAAAAGTTTGTCTACATTGCCGGTTTTAAAAAATAATATAAATTTGTGCTAAATAGTACATTTGCATCCAGAATGAGGAGAGCATCAAATAAGGGACTTGGTTGTGGTGCTGCTGGTGCTGCTGGTGCTGCTGGTGCTGCTGGTGTTGGTGGTGTTGGTGGTGTTGGTGAAGCTCCTGTTGCAAGGAGAGGACGTGGTCGATCTGTGCCAGCTACACGCACAAGTGAAACACCTTCCTCAGGTGCGAGTAGCCGACAGAGCCTTCAACGTTATATGGTAGGTCCGAATGCTGCTCAATGAATGGTGAGGCCAGAACAAGTACAGGCAATACTAGATTGGGTGGCTGACATTTCCTCCAGTTCCTTCACATTGTCTCCCACCCGGTCCCTTGCTGAAAGCTCAGAGTTGGCATCTGAACCCCATGGCCATCTGTCTTTCACCTCAGCCCCTTGTAAATCAGCCAAGCAGTCTGAGCCATGCAGCAGTGTCTTATGCTTTTTGATGACTCTGCTGGTGTGCTTTCCGTGGGCCATCTACATAGCCCTGCCACAGAAGTGGAAGCCATTGAGTGCACCGATGCCCAACCACTTCTGGTTCAGGATGAGGACATGGAAACACAACCGCAGCACGTCTCTGATGATGATGAAACACAAGTGCCAACTGCTGCGGCTTTCTACAGTGTGCAGACTGACAAGGAGGGCAGTGGTGAAGAGTGGGTGGAAGATGATGTGGATGATGATGAGGTCCTAGACCCCAGATGGAATGAAGGTCATGTGAGTGACGTGTGCATCATTGCCCAAAGTGTTTTTTCAAGGAGACATAGAAGTGGGATAGTAACGCTGAGAACAGCGTCATCATCACTGGCCATGTTGGTGGAGTACTCAAAACACCGCAATATGGTACACAGGCCCATATGGTCAAATAACACTTATGGGTCTATTTGTAAAAAAAATGCATATTTATTTATCTAGAAAATCTGCCTGTACATTTGTTCGGTGAGAATGAAGATTCTTAAGTCTCCTTTCACACAGTCGGCCCGCTTGGATCCACCTGTGTGTTTTTCAGGTAAATCTGAGAGGGCTACCCATTGACTTGTATGGGCTGGCAGAAATCTCTAAATTAGAATCAATCAGCGCAAATATTCATACTGAACAATAATGATAATCAGCAGCTGAACATCATGGGTTAATACAACAAATTCTCACAAATTGAATTTACATTAAATAAAGTGCAGTGCTCAATAATAAATATTATAAACATTAATAGAGCAAGAGCCAAATATGCTAGATAGAGCTCCTTAAGATGTCTGGAAAGTGTAAGACAAAGCCTTCAAAGTGCTTCAGTGCAGATCCTTCACCACTAGTGACTAGGGATGGGCCGAACACCCCCCCCCCAGCCCCGTTTGGTTTGCACCAGAACATGCCAACAGACAAAAAGTTTGTGCGAACATTCGAACAATGTTAAAGTCTATGGGACCCGGACATGAAAAAACAAAAGTGCTCATTTTAAAGGCTTATATGCAAGTTATTGCCATAAAAATTGTAATATTCCAATAAATAATGTACCTGGGGGGTCCCCTTATTATGCTTTTAAAAGGGTGCACCTCTGTGATGCGTAGAACAGTGCCACCACAAAATTACATTTGTAAAAGAAAAAATGTCATTTAAAATCTCTTGCGGCTGTATTGTATTGCCGGCTCCCAGAAATAGAGATAAAAATCACTGCCACGCCAAAATTTGAAAAAAATTGACGTGGGGTCCCCCTAAAATCCAAACCAGACCCTTATCCGAGCATGCAACCTGGCCAGCCAGGATAGGGGTGGACAAGCACCCCCCCTCCTGAACCATACCAGGCTACATGCCCTCAACATGGGGATTATGGGTGCTTTGGGGCAGGGGGCTCTGCACCCCCCAGTCCAAAGCACCTTGTCCCCATGTTAATGGGGACAAGAGCATCTTCCCCACAACCCTGGGCTGTGGTTGTGGGGGTCTGCGGGCGGGGGGCTTATCGGAAATCTGGAAGCCCCCTTTAATAAGCCCCCATATCCTGCCCCCCATGTGAATTAGTATCAGGTACATCATACGCCTACTAATTCACCAAAAAGTGTCAAAAAAGAAAAAAACACATGAGACAATTAGGGAGAAGTCCTTTATTAAAAAATAAAAAAAATAATTAAGTGTCCCCCATTGTAATCCATCATCAATCACGATGCGCGATGGTCCAGAAAAAAAACACAACAGCTCCTCCTCCGTGGAAGGGCTCCTGCCGACTGAGCTCTCTTTGTTTTGACAGTTTTTATAGTCAAGGGCGAGGCACCCGCTACATCACCCTTGCATATAAATAAACTGTCAAAACACAGCAAGCTCAGACGGCAGCAGCCCTCCCATGGAGGAAGAGGAGCTGTGCATGCCGTCATCTCGCCATGCATTATGGGGCGCTCCATGGCAGGCGCAGTCACCGCAAACACTCCATAATGTTCACACTTCGCCTGTTGTTGGACTAGAACCGCGAGCCCATGCCTACTAGTGACACAAGCTGCTCACCTCCACTGCTGGATCCTCATGACAAGGATCAAACTCACTTCTGTCTTAATTAGGGAAAGATTAACCTAATCAGAGATAGTGAACGATCAAATGTGGGATATCCTAGGCAATCACATGTTCCTGGATACATGTATATCCACCACAACCATTGGCAAAGTTCCTAAGTCTATTCACAGTAAAGCTGATATGTGCTGGGTAAGGAATGACTACAATGAATCATCAGATATTCTTGATCTGAACCTTCAGCATATATATCCTCACAGGACCTATTGAAAGAGCAGACACCCAGAAGGCTTGCAAGCAGAATTATCCTCTACTAATGGCTGGTACACACACAACACAATCCCGGATCCCACAGCGAAAAGTGTACGGGGAGAGATGTGTCTGCTGACACCCGCCTGCCATCAGATCCGTCAAGATCCCCTCAAAATAGGCGGATGGCGATACGTTCGCCATCCATCCAGCGGATCAGATGAAAACAGACATGCAGTCCATTTTCATCAGATCTTCCCCATAGGGAACAGCGAGGATCTGACAGGTCCATCCTTGCACAGTAAGCAGACTGACCTGTCATACGCTGACTTAGTGCGGATCAGATCCCCCGCTGAGCTAGTGGAGCCCGCTGAGCAGATCTGCCCCATGTGAAAGGGGCCTAGGGCTTTTTTCTTTTCTGGCCAAAGTTTTTTTATTATGAGCAGCATTAGAATAAAAAAATATGGCCATTCAATGGAGTTGAGGAATGTAGGGCATGCATACATCTTTGTAACAAGAGATACAATATTACAACAACTCTTGATAATGCTAGAGGGAATTAGAAATAAATGGAACCCATGGTTTAAAACTCTTCACTAAATCTTAAATAGAGCTGCAGTGGAGAGAAACTGTAATTAAGGGCAACAGCAATGATTGATATAAAATTGCTCATTGATCATTCATTTTGGTCACCTTTAACATCTGGTGAGCACATCCATCTCCGGGGGAACGCTCATATGATTCTGGAACAACTTTTGATCATTTATGTTTTTGGAGGACTGAGCACTTTTGTGTGTCTTCATCTATTATCTCATTTATTTATTCATTCATGTGTTTATGTAGCTAGTTTTTTTTTTAAGTGCAGTACTCTTTATGATAAAACAAGAGTAGAAGATTATTTTGTTTGAAAATACAGAACACTACAAGTCATTGTTCTTTTTACCTCAACTGTCTCTTGAAGTCTTGTTCTGCTAGGTTTTCATATTGCCCATTCATCTAAGAGCTCTTACTGAAATGACTTTCTTTACTTGCATTGCTGATACTAAATCACCTATTTTCTTTTAAAACTCCTTGATCTTTTATCAGCTTTTGAAAATACAAGGCCTATAGCATTTCTTCACTCACTTCTGTAAATTGTGTTTCAAGTCAAATCCACACTAGATAGCACATTTATTTCCAAGCTGTTTTTATACACCTGTATTATAGTCTTGGTATGTGTTAAAGCCCAACTCTAGACTATATTTTTGCTTAGTTTTAGATAGAATAGGGAATGATTAGAATACAGGTCAGTTTTACTGGCTGTCTGCATCCGGGAAAAGTTTTCTCCACACATATTGCCCCTGGGATATATCGCATCTTGGCAAAATTAAGGTGGTTTCAGGCGATTTTAAGAGTGTAATGGTTTTTAAATGCAGTCTGAGGGTTAAGGAACCCTGTTTCAACTATTCTGAACCTGTTTTTCTACCACAAATAGGCTCATCATTGGCTGGGAACATGGCTTTAGATATTGCAAAAAACATGGCTTATTATAACAATTGCCAGTTTGTTTCCTTCATAATTAGCTATTGCCTGTTTGTTACCTCTATAATGTCACAATGGGCAGTTTCTATCCCACACATTATTTCCATTGCCTGTATATTTTGCTGGTGCATTGTCAGGATTGCTTGTTTGCTTCCTAAATATTCTCATAATTGCCTGTTTATTTTCTTTTGAATGTATTGTAACGATTGCCTGTTCCTTGCCTGTGTGTTACATTGTATAATGTTTGCCCATTTGTTTCCCATGCATTATCATGTCTGATTTTTTTTTTCCTGCACACAATAAAGATTACCTGTTTGCTGCCTGTGTAGTTTACAATGACCCACTTGTTTCCCCCATATTGTAATAATTGCTGTTTGTTGTCTGGGGTATTAGGGCCATTACTGGGCTTAAAAACCAATGATGAAATATTCCATTACAGGTAGATCATTATTTTAAAGTACATTTTACATGGGCAATGCCAAATGGCAAAAGTAAGAGACAATTTCTGTTAAAGTGAACTAAATTTAGTTGAGTAATTCAGCTGAAATAACTCTACTCATCCCTAATGCTTATATCACTCACTTACTCTGCACCTGTGATGCTAACAGCTGTTCCAGATTTTTCTTTTCAGAAATACCTTTTTCTCAAAAGATAGAAGCTGAAGCACAGTTACTGACCTAAAGAAATCCTATACCCTCAAAACAAAGATTGCCATCTAGTAACCTCTGGCACTTCTGTATCAATAACACCTTGCTCTGAGGGAGTACAATAGTTAACTCCAGACATTCCTATATTGAAAGCTTGAAAATCCATCTGTAGAATCAAGCAAGCAAACAAACTTAAACTGTATATACAAATGGGCTGTTTTAATATTTTAGGACACGTGTGTACACATTAGGGATGAGTTTCCCTGCTGACAGCTGAATAATAAAAAAAAAAGTGGCGGTTAAAAAATAAAGAAAAAATTGTGTGGGGGTCCCCCCAGTCCATACCAGGCCCTTCAGGTCTGGTATGGATTTTAAGGGGAATCCCACACCAAAATGTAAAAAAAACAGAGTGGGGTCCCCCCAGAACCCATGCAAGACCCTTATCCGGGAATGTAGCCTGACAGGTCAGGAAAGGAAGGGATGAGCAAGCACCCCCCAAACCATACTAGGCCACATACCATTAACATTGGGGGGTGCTTTGCTAAACCCCCCACCCTGAAGCACTTTCTCCCCATGTTGATGGGGACAGGGGCCTCATCCCCACAACCGTGGCCAGTAGTTGTGGGGGTCTGCAGGTGGGGAACTTATCAGAATCTGGAAGCCCCTTTTAACAAGGGGGCCCCCAGATCCCGCCCTCCATGAGAATGCTTATCGAGTACATAGTACCCCTACCCCTTCACTGAAAAAAGTGTAGAAAAAAGTACACTTTGTCAATCCTTGTAAAGTAAGGGGCAGGGCCACCTGGCAATGTCACATGATATCACAGACCCAGCATGCACCAGTCTGTGACATCAGAAAGGGGGCGGTGCCACCAGTTGATGTAGTCAGGTGGCCCCACCCCTTACCTATATAAGAAATGTCTAAGCGCAGAGGAGGTATTCAGCAGGAGACCATTCCAGAAAGCAGAGTTGTTTTTTTTTTGGGTGATTGACCCGTCTCTGGTCTCCCCTCAGTTGGGATGCCTCCAACTATGATATACAGCTGCTCTTTGTAGGTGAGTAGGTGTTGAGGACTGTGGGTTTCTTTTTTTCCCTCTTTATGGCAGTATCAAAAATCATTATTATTATTTTTTTCCCTGTAGTGTCTAGTGCACAGGAACTTTTTGATCTGACTCTGTATTCCAATGTATATTATTGTACTGTGTTTTTTTATTATTTGTAACATTGTTTTGATTTGTATCCATGTTTTTCCTGTGATTAATATATGTGTACATCACATTCAGGTGTTTCAAATTAAAAATGGAGCTTTGAAGAAGCAGATTGTATATATTTTTGGAACCGCAAAATATGTCAGCTATCCATCTGGAAACACCAATTCTTACACCTTGGTTTTTCATGTATTTATGGACCAATTTTATTATCCTGAATATGTGCTTTTTGTATATGTCTTTTATATATATATATGTATTAATAAACTTGGAAACAATTTAATATTTAATGTTTTTTTCTAATCTATTATGGACCTTTAGAGTAGCCCAGTAAACACCCAATAAACTCTCTAATTCACTCTGTACCTAATTTTGTTAAGGGTGGGCACTCTTACTCCTGCACACTTTATGTGCTGCATTGGGCCCAGTTGTATACATCTGAGCTTAACAATTCTAGCGGTAGCAAACACCAACAGTTGTAGTTTGGCCCTTAGGGGTTCCCCCTTTTTTTGGAAAGGAGAACCAGGTGTTTTGGTAATTGCTTGTGTTTATGTTTTTTATGTTAAACATTCTACATGTAATGCAATGCTCAGCCGCACACTCCACTCAATGCAAATATAGTTTATTGATAGAAGGTTAAAAAAGCAAATGTAAACAGCACAGGCACAGGTAAGGTAACACGTTTCACATGATTAATCACAACCATGAAATGCACAAGAAACACTGGTATATATACAAAATACGTCTTCTGTAGTGTCCAATGCAAAAAGCCCCCCCCTCCCCCACTGCAAAGCAAACACACATACAGATATATTACATATAAACGATAAACATAGAGCCCTCATACGACCATATCACATGTTTACATGCAGGGCGAGAACATAACCACAGATGGAAAAATGAAAAAATATATGTAAAAAATTAAAATGGAAGTAATAGAAAAAAAGATAAAAACAGATACTGACAGAACCCTCAACAGCACATTTAAATGGCCCAAACTCTTGAATGTTTGTTATTATGAACGTATAAATATACAAAAAATGAAAAATGAAAAAAATATAATAACAAAAATAGAAAACAAAAAATAAACAAAAATAATGAAAAATAATTAATAACAAATTATGAAAAATAATAATAATGACACATCGCCGACTATGACCCGACTATGACCCTGGGACAAAAAGGGCAGCCCTCTATTCCGCATTTGTACAGACCTTGAAATGCAACCATGTCTTGATAGGGACATGGGACACAAACTCACTAGGAAATAAACTATTAGCTAAAGTGGGCGGCCTCCTCGCCTCAGCCTTAAACCCCTGCCTCAACACATTATAATACCATTCATCATCATATAGCAGAGGTAAATGGCGATCAACTATGTGTTTAACTTTTGTGAACTCCAAACTGAAGGTAGTGGAAAAAATAACGGGAAACAAAACCATACAAGAAAACCCACAGGGCGGGGGCTGAAGGAGGCGCAAGTTCATACAACCTGAGAGGGAAACCACCACAGACTGCACAAGTGTCTTAAATCTGTCACATCAGGAGCTGACTACATACGAGATGACACCCCTCGCCAAAGTTTTGAATTTTTGCCCTACCAGGCACTTTAATTTGTTTGAGACTGTTCTAGATTTGAACAAATTTGCCCGTAAGTTGACTTTGCAGAGACATTATTATCAGGATATGGATGGGGGGAGGGTGAGTGGTGTGGAGGAGTGCACTAGTATTTTCAGAACAATCACCCTCCCTAGATTTTACAGATACATGCAAGAGGAACTTCAGAAGTGTGCTGTATCCCCCTTCAGACCTGACGTTCAAGTAAATCCCACTGTGGAGGTACCCTTCAGGTTAAGATCTGATTTTTATCCCATAAATTCTAGGGATAAAGTGCTAGATGCATTCCAGAAGAACGTAGAAAGGGACCTTACTAGATTGGCATCTCGTACCCCTGGTGGAGGCCAGTAAAGAAGGTGAGGCCATGGTTCTGGATTTTCCTGTATATTCTGTGTTTCCCAATTTACCTAAAACACACGAAGGTTTGGACCCTCTCAAGGGTCGTCCTATTGTGGCTGGGATTGGATCTCTCAATGAGAACCTTGGATTCTTGATTGACTCCCAATTACAGCCTTCGGTCAGAGTACTTCCCAGCTATTTGAAGGACACCAAGGAGCTCCTTAATTTGTGTGACAAGGTGACATGAACAGAGGGGGATGTTTGGATTACCAGTGACGTGTCCAGTTTGTACTCCTCCAATCCGCACGCATCAGGTTTGCTGATCTTCCTGAACAGGTGTAGTGTGTACTCTCCAGTCCTTCAGGAGTATATTATTGAGTGTTTGGATTATCTCCTCACACACAATTGTTTCAGTTTTGATGGCTCTTTCTATCTCCAGAGGTGTGGGGCGTCCATGGGGGCCCATGTCTTGCCATCCCTGGCTAACTTATACATGGGGTGGTGGGAGAGGATACACATCTTTGGGGATAGAAATCCATTCCGCTCTCACATGAAATTGTTCCGTCGCTACAACGATGACCTTCTGTTCGTCTGTTCCAGTGAGGTGGGAAACCTGGATGATTTTTTGCGTTATTTGAACACTAATGAATTGAATCTCCACTTCACTGGGCTGATGAGTAGTCAGTCGGTCTCTTTTCTGGATGTAGTGTTATCTCATAAAGGGGAACATTGTTTCAAGTCTTTATAGGAAGCCTCTCTCTGGGAACACCCTTCTCCGTGCAGATTTGGGGCATCCCAGACATGTCATTTGGGGAACCCCTGTTGGGCAGTTTTTGAGATTACGATGGGTCCGCACGGAGGATGAGGATTTCCAATGGGAGATGTTTGACAGGTTCTGTAGGCGGGGCTATCCCGAGGGCACACTCCACAGGGCTATTGTGACAGCGGAGGGGGCCTCGAGGGATGCCCTGTTACGGAGCAAATGGAGTCCCAATATGGCTTCTCCCCATACTCCTATTTTTTCCACTGCCTTCAGTTTGGAGTTCACAAAAGTTAAACGCATAGTTGAGCACCATTTGCCTCTGCTATATGATGATGAACGGTATTACAATGTGTTGAGGCAGGGGTTTAAGGCTGTAGCGAGGAGGGAGCCCACTTTAGCTAATAGTTTATCTCCTAGTGAGTTTGTGTCCCATGTCCCCATCAAGACATGGTTGCATTTCACAGGTCTGTACAAATGCGGAATAGAGGGCTGCCCTTGTTGTCCCAGGGTCATAGTCGGCGATGTGTTTCATTCGTCTGTGACCACTGGGACATTTAAGATCAAAACATTTGTGAACTGCAACACCAAACAGATCATTTACTTGATTACCTGCAAAGTGTGTGCCATCCAATACATTGGTAGAACAACCCAGAGACTTTGTGATCGTTTGTATGATCACCTCTGGGACATTAACAAGGAACATGGCACAAATGTCGCACAAATGTCGCTCAACGCTTTAATCAGGTGCATGGGGGTGATGCCTCCCTCTTGCAGATACAAGGTATTGAACAAGTCAGGATGCCCAGGAGGGGTGGTGACAGTTTTGGCAGGCTCTGCAAGAGGGAAGTGTTTTGGATATTTTCTTTGCGAACGAGAATGCCCGAAGGGTTAAACTTTGAGTGGGACCTTACCCACTTTTATGAGTAATCTTTTTCTTTGAGTGTTTTGTTCTATTTCATTTCAGTGATGTTCAATTGCTCTTCTGGCCCACTCTCTTTTTTTTGGATAGTTGCTTCATATCTAAATTTTTTGAATGCATTAGCGTTTGCAATTATATTTATTTTCACTTTTCATTTTTGATTTTTTTCATTATTATTTTTCATAATTTGTTATTATTGATTATGTTTCATTATTTTTGTTTATTTTTTATTTTTTGTTTTCTATTTTTGTTGAGGGTTCTGTCAGTATCTGTTTTTATGTTTTTTGCGTTTTTTTTTTCTTTTTTATTTCTTCCTTTTTAATTTTTTACATATATTTTTAAATTTTTCGTTTTTCTTCTGTGGTTATATTCTCCCCCTGCATGTAAACATGTTGACTCTATGTTTATCACTTGGCAATGTAATATATCTGTATGTGTGTTTGCTTTGCAGTGGGAGGGGGCTTTTTGCATTGGAGACTACAGAAGACGTATTTTGAAGTAATGAGAACAGAATGCTACATCCACTGGTTAACCACTTGTCATCCGCCCACCGTCAAATGACGGCGGGGCGGAACGGCTATTGTTCTGGGACAACGTCATATGACCGTTTGGTTATGGCCGTTTACCATATGATCGGCCGTAACTTAGTCACGGCTGATCACAAATGGCACTTTCTCCCATTCGCATGGCGCATGTGCACGTTCGGGAGCGCACTGTTTCCAGGGAACACTGCCTGTCAGCGACACTGGTATCAGCCGCCGGCCGGCGGCTGTTACCTTGTGATCGGCTCTGATCTACTTCACAGCCGATCACATGTAAATGTAAACAGAGCAGTAACTCACTGTTACCAGTTTCCAGTGTGAGAAGAGAAGAGCTAGGATCAGTGAGTTAGTGATCTGTATAGTAAAAACACACACTGTCACTTCCCCCCTGCCCCCCCAATGCACCAATCACCCAACAGTCACCCCCAATAAAGTGTACCTGTCATCATAAAGTGTACCTGTCATCAGACTGCCATCATAAAGGGCACTTGTCATCCGTCACCCGTCAGTGACCGTGGCCTGTCACCCGTCAGTGATCGCGGCCTGTCACCCGTCACCCATCAGTGACCACCGCCAGTCACCTGTCACCAGTCACGCATCTGTGACCACTGCCAGTCACCTGTCACCCGTCATGCATCTGTGACCACTGCCAGTCATCTGTCACCCATCACGCATTAGTTATCACCGCCAGACACCGGTCACCCATCAGTGACCATCGCTAGACACCCGTCACCCATCAGTGACCACTGTCAGACACACGTCACCCATCAGTGACCACCACCAGACACCCGGCACCCATCAGTGACCACCACCAGACACCCGGCACCCATCAGTGACCACCAACAGACACTCGGCACTCATTAGTGACCACCGCCAGTCACTCATCTCCTATCAGCGACCACCGCCAGTCATCCATCACCTATCAGTGACCACCGCCAGTCACCCATCAGTGACCTCCACCAGTCACACATCAGTGACCACCACCAGACACCCATCAGTGACCTCCACCAGACACCCGGCACCCATCAGTGGCCACCGCCAGTCACCCATCACCTATCAGTGACCACCGCCAGTCACCCATCAACCATCAGTGGCCTCCATCAGACACCCATCACCCATCAGTGACCACCATCAGACACCCGGCACCCATCAGTGACCACCGCCAGTCACTCATCACTATCAGTGACCACCGCCAGTCATCCATCACCTATCAGTGACCACTGCCAGTCACCCATCAGTGACCTCCACCAGTCACCCATCAGTGACCACCACCAGACACCCATCAGTGACCTCCACCAGACACCCGGCACCCATCAGTGACCACCGCCAGTCACCCATCACCTATCAGTGACCACGGACAGTCACCCATCAGTGACCACTGCCATCACCTGTCACCCATCAGTGACCTCCACCAGACACCCATCACCCATCAGTGACATCCACCAGACACCCAGCACCCATCAGTGACCACCGCCAGTCACCCATCACCTATCAGTGACCACCGCCAGTCAACCGTCACCCATCAGTGACCTCTACCATTCAGCCGTCACCCATCAGTGACCACCACCAGACACCCATCAGTGACCACCACCAGACACCCAGCACCCATCAGTGACCACCGCTAGTCACCCATCACCTATCAGTGACCACCGCCAGTCACCCGTCACCCATCAGTGACCTCCACCAGTCACCCGCCACCCATTAGTGACCACCACTAGTCACCCATCAGTAATGCTAAAAATATAAAAGATAAAACCGCGCCCACTAAAAAATGAGATAAAAATTATTGTGAACAATGTTGAAGCATCGGGCAGCTCGCAAAAAAACAATAGATCAGAAAATTGTTTAAACAGAATAAATAAAACAATTGCAGCGCCCAAGAGAATTACATAAGTATATAGTCTATAAATGCAGCAGAAAATATATGAACAGAATAAATTAAATCTATATTCTTCCTTTTTCCTTAAAGGGAGAGACTAAATGTTGTAGTCACCTCCCGGTTGGCACCAGAAAGTTCAACACAGTGAAGGAGGAGAATACTCTCTGTGTCTTCCGTGCAAAAAAGTCTCTGAAGAAAAAGGAAGGGGG